>CM035425.1:119735258-119765258 GCA_020310875.1 Ceratopteris richardii | reverse complement strand
ATCACTTTAGCATGTTCACACATGCCTAGTGGCCAAAGGGTAAAAGATGTACATGAATGCCTAGAAGGGGCCTCATAAGTGGGCCAAAGAATCTAGAAAAAACTACCCCTAGAAAGTTCTTAGTGAGAGCTACTATGTGAAAGGGCTTAAATATACAAAAGAAGAGTCCTTCATACCATTATCCTCAACAATTCCCCACTTAAAGGGCCAAGGAGGCTCCTTTAAGCTAAGTAACTCCCATCATCTATATACACAGCTGATTTTGTGCCTTGGATAGGCACTTATTTAGAGTGTCTTCAGGATTCTCTGAAGTGTGGACCTCGCTCGAAGTGATTAGGCTATCCTCGAGCACTTCTTCAATGGAGTGATGTCGCACATCTTTATGTTTTGTGTGTGCATGAAACATGGCATTCTTTGCCAAACATATGGCAATCTGTCTTTCACAGCCATGAATAGGTGTCTTGTCAAGGACACAAAACTCAGTGCAAAAGCGTGCTAGTTGTATGGCTTCCTTAGAAGCTTCCAACGCTGAAATATATTCTGTGTTTGTAGCAAAGAGTGCAACCATCTTCCGAAGTCTAGAGCACCATGAAAGAGCACCTCTTGCAAGAGCGTAAACATAACCATTTGTGGATTTCGGTGTATCCACATCAGGTGCCATGTTAGAGTCATAGAATCCCTTCAACTCCAATGAACACTACCCATAACATTAAATTTGGACTTAGTCCTCTTGTATCTCATGATAGACTTCACTACATCCATAGTTATAAAAATCACACGATTTTTATTTTTCTTTATCGTAAAAATCTCAATCGCGATTTAAATCTCTGGTAATGAGTTTTATGCCTAAAAAAGGTTTTTTAATCTTTTGGAGTCTTGTTCAGACCTTCTCTATGGTCTTAAGTGGAAAAGTACTACACCTCTAATGCATGAAGGGAGACAATATCTTTAGTGTGTGACTTTGATGGCAACAGCCACCATTTTAGGTATCTAGACATTGAGCATATCCCACCATTTAACACCCTTTTTCATTCTTGTAGGATCATGAACGACATGACAACCAAACAAATGAGTGCCATTCTTGTACTTATTGTAATCCTCCATCAAATTAACCATCTATTGCACACTCTTTCATTACTCATGGATCTTGTTCATCCAAGGTCTTGGAAAGTACAAAAGATGAAATAACAGAAAACAAAAAACGTTGAACATAATATGATGAATGAATGACCCCAAGTACATAAATATATGTCGATTACAAAAGCTCATTGAGCATGAACAAGCTAAAAAAGGGTGACTAACTAGGATAAAGTTGATACTGTCCTTAGTGAATATAGAGCTCCAAAAAAACATTATGCAAGTAGAAATAAAATAAAAACCACTCATGATGAATAAAAACCTTGATTTTGATTTTCATTTTTCTAGATCTCTACGATTTAAATCCTGATTTAAATCTACGATTTAAATCTCACCTTAGAACTATGACTCATCCCAATGTGCCCTACCTAGATCAGCCATAAATATGCTCACAACTCCTACTGCATAGCTATGTCAATCCTAGTAGCGAGTTGCAAGTTGCAACCATAACATACATAAGTGAACCACCCGCTGATGCATATGGAACTTCCATGTCGTTTGCTGCTTTCTCAATCTTGGGCAATGTATCTTGGAGAGCTTCATGTATGGCTGCAATGGCACTCCAAGAGTCTTTGCATCAGCCATGTTGAATCTGTCCAGCACTTTTTCAATGTTTGTTTCTTGTGACAAATACAATGTCTGCTCGTGTCTTTGCCTTTTTATCATCATTCCAAGGACATACTCAGCTTCCCTAAGGCTTTTCATTGAAAATGCAGCATCCAACTACTGTTTAAGAGCATCCAAAGTACTTTTTTTTTTAACCAGCCAGCAGCATATCATCTACATAGAGCACAAGTATTTATTGGGCTGCCATCCATTTTCCTTTTAGTGTACAAATAGTGATCAGCTTTTCTTTTGAACCCATTTTTGAGCGTAAAAGCATCAAACTTTTGGTAATACTGTCTAGGAGCTTGCTTCAATCCATATAAGCTTCTTTAAAGCTTAAATACCAAGTGTTCCTTTCGAGGAATAATATAGCCTTCAGGCTGCTCATATAGAGCTCTTCATCAAGATCACCATATAAGAAAGCTGAATTTATATCCATTTAGTACAGTTTCGAATTCAATGCAGCCGTGAGAGTGACAATACATGAAATGTGGTCAATTTTACTCCAGAAGAGAATACTTTTGGAAGCCTATACCTTCCTTTTGCATATGTCCGATTGCTCACAAACTCTTGAGGCAATTGCAACCGAAAAAAGGCATAGCTTTTTTTGAAGTTCAC
Source organism: Ceratopteris richardii (assembly GCA_020310875.1). Lineage (NCBI taxonomy): Eukaryota > Viridiplantae > Streptophyta > Polypodiopsida > Polypodiales > Pteridaceae > Ceratopteris > Ceratopteris richardii. The sequence goes on along the minus strand of CM035425.1, from coordinate 119,762,897 downwards.
GTTCTGTATGTTTGTTTGGAACGTTGGTACCAAATGATACGTGTCGAACCATCGAAGTTTTTTCTAACGAGTTCCAAACCAACTATGCTACAAATGATAACAAAAATGCATGTAAATCTGAAATCCATTATGTATATATGTTGAAATTTGTGGCCCCAGGATCTTCCAATACTAAAAAACCTTTGAGCATACACACTTAATTAAACAAGATGATAAGAGAGATAGAAAGAGATCCTGAGACAAGAGTAAGTAACATAAGCAAAGTGCTTACTCACTAAATAGATGGCCGAATTACAACATGGGAGTACTACTCAACCATATAATTGCGCACTCACTAGATGGAAGAATAGACAATAAGATGATGATGTACAGAATTCAGATTATGCTGTTGTAATCTGAGTGTGTGTGAAGTAATTGAGAAACGAAGTGAACCTAACCTCTCAAGAAAGTGCAACAAATCTGAAAATCAGCAAACCCTGATTCTGAAATTAGGGTTCAGAAACCCTAAAAACAGAAAATAAGGTTAGCTTACAAAAGATAGCTGCCACCACCTTGTAGAAGACTCCTTGCTCCAAGAGAGTAGCCTCTCCTTCACCTTCCTTCACCTCCAAAGCTTCAGAACTCCAAAATTGACACAAGTAAGCATCAACTCTACCTTAAGAATTGTCCAAATAGTGTGCCCATGTGCTCCTTATATAGGTTTTGGTCCTCCCAATAAAGCATGCGCAAAAAATTAACGAAAAAATCCAATCGTGGGCGAAAAAGCTGCTATCGCAAATCTTTTTTAATGGGATCACAAGATTTTGCTTTTCTGGCTTAAAAATAATCCATAGCAAATTTTTAGCCTAGCTTTAATTTGATCGTTCCAAATTAGTTGTTTTTGCCACTTTGACTTAATAACCTAGCTGCTTTTGAGTTTGGTCCTTCAAAATTGTTCATCCTCCATTTTGGGCAAAATTAGGGTTTGACTTTTCTCCCAACTCTGACCTCTGATGAAGAAATGAAGCATACCACTAGATATCTCTCTCCAAGCTCTATCTATCTAGCCTAAAAAAGTTTTACCCAAACTGTACAAAAAATGCTAAGTCCAAAATGTGGATTTGCTGGAAATGGACCATATGTACATTGACTTCCAACAATCCGTCCTTCAATGTCATATTGGTATAAGCTTCAGTAATCTGCACACCTTCTTATGACTATCTCAAGTCAATGCTTTGGTAAATATATTTGCAACATTCTCACTAGAAGGAACATAAACCGGCTCAACGTGTTTCTTTGCTATATGCTCTCGAATATAGTGGTAGTGTACCTCTATATGCTTCTTCCTTGCATGATGCACTGGATTCTTTGCTATAGCTATTGCACTATGGCTATCTGAAAATATCTGAATGGGTTCATGTACTCTCACATCTAGATAACTGAAAATCTTCTGCAACCAAACTGACTCTAGAGTAGTTGTAAATGTTGCACGATATTAAACTTCACAAGATGAAGTTGCAATAGTGGGTTGTCCCTTCAAAAGCCACGAGATAAGACAATCTCCAAGATAAAAACAAAATCCACTAGTACTTCTTCTTGTGTCTCTATAACCTGCCCAGTCAGAATCTGAAAATCCTTTTAGTAACAAATGTGTAGATTTCGAAAATACCATAGCATAATTTGAAGTTCCCTTCAAATATCTGAAGATCCGCTTTACTCCTTTCCAATGTAACATTGTTGGATTCTGCATGAACCTTGATACTTGAGAAACTGTAAACTGTATATCAGGACGTGTATTACAAAGATACATCAAGCATCCAACTGCTTGACAATATAAAGTAGCATCAAATGACTCTTCATCTTCTACTATTTGTAAAGACGTGTTCTGATCCATAGGTGTTTGCATAGGTTTAGAATCAGTCATCTGAAACTTTTCCAATAGTTTCTCAATGTACTTCTGCTGTGTCATATAGATACACTCATCTTTAAACAGGAACTGAATCCCAAGATAATAATGCAAGATTCCTAAATCATTCACATCAAATGTTTGCTTCAACTGGTCTTTGAACATCTGCAAATCTTCATCTCTGGGACCTATGTCTATAATATCATCCACATAAATGATTGCTATAATCATCATACCTGTTTCAACTTTAATATAAAGATTTGGAGCTCCATCTGAGTTATGGAAACCAATGGATAAAAGATACGTGTGTATCTTTTCATACCATGCTCTAGGTGTCTGTTTTAATCCATACAAAGCTTTTATAAGCTTACACACTAAGTGTTCTTTACCTCATTCTTCAAAACCTTCTGGCTGCTGAATATATACATCTCCATGTAAATCACCATTTAGAAAAGCAGTCTTTATGTCAAGTTGATCTATATGCAAACCAAAATGTGTTGCTAAAGCAAGTATTGACCTAATAACTGTCATCCTAGACGTAGGAGTGAATGTCTCATCATAATCAATACCTTTTTGTTGTGCATATCCTTTGACAACTAATCTTGCTTTGTACCTCTCAATAGTACAATCTGCTTTCCGTTTGATTTTGAAGATCTATTTTACATCTATAGTTTTCTTTCCTTTTGGTAACTCACATAGCTGCCAAGTTTGATTCTTGTGAATAGAATCAATCTCTTCTTAAATAGTTTTTCTCCAAATAGGAATGTTAAGTGCATCTTCAACACATGCAGGTTGATCTTCAACTGTTGTGAGTGCTAAAATATCATGAATCTCAAAGTCTTTAGCGAAACTTACATGATCTTTTTGTTGTTGTTGTTGTCTAATCTGACTCCTTGTTCTTCCTATAAAAGTCTTTATACCACTATCTTTCCATGTCGGATATAACCAAGTAGGTGTAGCCTTTAAATAGTGGTGAAACTCTTTCTGACCCTTCAGCTTCCACACGTTCTGGAACTTGTCCTTATGAGGTACTACAACTTTCTGGAACTCTAGTACTTTCTTCCATTTCTGGAACTAAAGTCTCATGTGGAACTGACTCTGTAGAAGGTTGTGAAATTCCTCTTTCTTCAATCCTAGGAATTTTAACTCCCTCTTGATATGGTTGAACATATACATCCAAATTCCTTCTAAAAAATCCATAGTCATTTTCACTAATGAACTCTGGAACTTCTGCTTCTTTATCATATATCTTATTTTCAGCAATATATGCATTGCGTGAAAGGATAACTTCACCTGTCTCTAGAACATAAAACATGTATCCTTTGCTTTCAACAGGATATCCAATAAAAACAGCTTTCTTTGCCTTTACATCTAGTTTGCCATGATCCTTTTTCTCAATATGAGCATAAGACAATGATCCGAATACTCTGAAATAGCTCACATTAGGTTTTCTACCATAATATGCTTCATAAGGTGTGATTACCTTTAAAGCTTTTGTAGAAGACATGTTCAAAATGTGATTAGTTGTATGTACTGCATCAAACCAAAATTTTGGTGAAAGCTTCTTGGACACAATCATGCTCGGCATCATCTCGACAAGTACTCTATTCCTTCTTTCTGCAATACCATTTTGTTGAGGAGTATAAGCAATGGTAAGGTGTCGAGTAATACCTTTCTCTTCAAGAAATGTCTGAAACTCATTTAACAAGTATTCTCCACCTCTATCACTTCTGAGAATCTGGATGGTTACCTGACTTTCATTTTCAACCATAGCTACAAATTTCTTGAACATAAGAAAGACTTCTGACTTCAACTTAAGACCATAGATCCATGAGTATCTCGTAAAATCATCAACAAATAAAACAAAATACCTAAAACCCTGAATAGAGTATGCTCTCATAGGTCCACTCACGTCTGAATGAATAATTTGCAAATTCCTGGTGGTTGTAATGTGACCATGTTTCTTGAAAGGTAGTTTATGCATCTTACCTTCAAGACAACCTTCACATATATCTGAATCATCTCGTAGCTCGAATGAGGGTAAACTCTCAACCATACCTCTGTCTTTGATACTCTTGAGAGCTCCAAAACTAATATGTCCAAATCTTTTATGCCATAACTTCATATCTTCCACCGGTGATGAAGATTTGACAGCATATGCTTAACTGATTTTTGAAAAAATAAAAATACCTCCGTTGTGCTCACCTTGCAAAATACACTTTGTTGTGTGACAAGATCTTACAAAGATCTCTCTCAAATACAACTTTGTAACCATCACCTAAAAATGCAGATATAGATAGCAGATTCTTCTTCATGTCAGGTACATATAAAACATCTAAAATCTGAAAATTACCACCTTCTCTTGACTTTAGGGTTAATGTACCTATTCCCACAACATCCAAATCATTGCCATCTACAATAGTAACTCTTCTACCTGAAGAATAGGAAAGAGAAGAAAATACTTCTCTGCAACCTGTCATATGCTTTGTAGCCCCTGAATCAAATATACAAGGGTCTACTGAAAGAACTTGTAAAGCTGCTTGATCAAAAGCTACTTCCTCAATGATGATACAGGCATAAGAGTCACCTTGAGATTTCCCTATTTTATCATCTTCTGCAACGTTACCTGATGCCTTTTTCTTTTTCGCATCTTTTGCAATCCTTTTCTGACAAACTGCTATGAAATGTCCACGTTTCTTGAAATAGTGACATAATGCTTCCTTCTTCTTAGAAGACTTCTCTTCAGATGTAGTAGAAACAGAATCTGAAGTAGAAGGTAAAGAGGACTTACTTTCCTTCTTGGATTGCTTTTGCTTTTTATCCTTCTTCTTCTTTTTACCCTTTGATGAAGACAAAAGCGCTTCTTCATTCTCTTCCATTCCCTTCAACTGATCTTCATCTTGAAGTAACAAGAACTCTAACTCTTCAAATGTAACCTCTCTATCTCTTGTAGTAAGGGTAAGAGTGCAAAGACCAATATGATATAGGAAGTGAATTAATCAGCGTATTTACCACTTCTTCATATGATATCTCAACTCCTACATTTAGAAGTTGATCTCTCAAGTCAACGAGCCTTGTAATGTGGGTTTGAATTAACTCACCAGCCTTCATCCTTGTATTTGCTAGTTGTCTCCTCAAGTGAGCTTTCCTAGCAAGATTTCTGCTCTGAAAATGATTCTCAAGCTTCAACCAAGCTTGTCTAGAACTTCTGCAAGATCTGATATGTGGTAGAATATGCTTTTTAACACTCATTGCTATGAATGAAAGTACTAAAGCATCTCTAGAATCCCATCTTGCTTGTTCTTCAGCAGGAGGAACTCTGGGTAACGATCTACCTGTGACTCTGGATGTAGAAGTGGTTACCTCTTCTTCAGTTGGTTCTGTGATTGCAACACCAGTACCTCTTGAAGTTGTTGTATCCTCTTCTTCGCCTTCTCGTCTTGGTCTTGTTAAGGATCCATTGATGATACTCCATAAATCCTTTGGTCACTAACAAATTCATCATCATGAAACTCCAAATAGGATAATTAGACAATCCATCTAACTTGTCCTCAATCTCCATTCTATACTCACTCATCTTAACTAAGTGTGTATGTCAATTATGTTATGATACCAAGTGTTGAATTTTGAGACCCTAGGATCTTCCAATACTAAAAAACCTTTGAGCATACACACTTAATTAAACAAGATGATAAGAGAGATAGAAAGAGATCCTGAGACAAGAGTAAGTAACGTAAGCAAAGTGCTTACTCACTAAATATAGATGGCCGAATTACAACATGGGAGTACTACTCAACCATATAATTGTGCACTCACTAAATGGAAGAATAGCCAATAAGACGATGATGTACAGAATTCAGATTATGCTGTTATAATCTGAGTGTGTGTGAAGTAATTCAGCAACGAAGTGAACCTAACCTCTCAAGAAAGTGCAACAAATCTGAAAATCAGCAAACCCTAATTCTGAAATTAGGGTTCAAAAACCCTAAAAACAGAAAATAAGGTTAACTTACAAAAGATAGCTGCCACCACCTTGTAGAAGACTCCTTGCTCCAAGAGAGTAGCCTCTCCTTCACCTTCCTTCACCGCCAAAGCTTCAGAAGTCCAAAATTGACACAAAGTAAGCATCAACTCTAGCTTAAGAATTGTCCAAATAGTGTGCCCATGTGCTCGTTATATAGGTTTTGGTCCTCCCAATAAACCATGCACAAAAAATTAACAAAAAAATCCAATCATGGGCGAAAAAGCTTCTATCGCAAGATTTTTTAATGGGATCACAAGATTTTGCTTTTCTGGCTTAAAAATAACCATAGCAAATTTTTAGCCTAGCTTTAATTTGATCGTCCCAAATTAGTTTCTTTTGCCACTTTGACTTAATAACCTAGCTGCTTTTGAGTTTGGTCTTTCAAAATTGTTCATCCTCCATTTTGGGCAAAATTAGGGTTTGACTTTTCTCCCAACTCTGACCTCTGATGAAGAAATGAAGCATACCACTAGATATCTCTCGCCAAGCTCTATCTATCTAACCTAAAAAAGTTTTACCCAAACTATACAAAAAATGCTAAGTCCAAAATGTGGATTTGCTAGAAACGGACCATATGTACATTGACTTCCAACAATATAATCATGATTTATCGTTTTACTATGTATCTATATTGATGATTGCTTCAAAGTTCAATCTATGTCCATGGACCGCAATCATTTCAAATGTTTATAATATATTAATCAAAGGGATCTAGCATTGTATTGATCAATTATGTCTAAATTTTTGTTTGATTTATGCATGTGTATTATGATATAGTTTATAGATGTGCTACATGCAATCTACAATGCATCTAGTAACAACCATGGCACAAGGTACGTGCATGTCACATGAATATTATGTCTATGATAGACACTTGAAAAATTTCTCGAGCATAATTATCGACTCTCTCACAAGATCATCCTTTGATGCCAATAGGTTCATGATGCCATTTGAGGTATTACTAGTTGACTCATGATGATTGTGAAGGTTCCACCAATTAGTTCCATCATAAGTTGTGAGCTCAACTTAGCCTATCAAGGAACCATTGCTTACATAGAATGATTTTCCCAAGAGGAGTCATTAGTGCCCTAGAAACTCCTTGCATATAGTTTCCTACATATAGGAGACCTATTTGTATCTATCATCCCCAGATCATTAGGAGATCAATGGATGGATTAGGTATATACTTGAGACCTTCGAGGATATTTTGAAAGTGGGATGATCATTCTTGGAGGCCAACGACCATAAATGGTATAGCAATGGAGACACCATCATAGGCATAGCTGATTAGGAGCTGAATTCTAGTAAGGATGTTTCCCATCATTGAAGCCCTCTTTGCAACTTAGTCATGACTGACCCCTTGGGTGTTTACCCATGAGAGTATGCTCCATTGTTGCACCTATAGTTGGTTTGTACGTTCGACATCTCTCCTGTATACAATCCAAGATGTGCATTCATGATCTATAGCCAATCATCTACAAGTATGTTGGAGATAATACAAAGGGAGAGGGAAAGCATGGAGCACCATCTTATCTTTTATGCCATCCTACATTGTAGGCCTCATGATTGCTAGGGATAAAGGTTCAAAGAGCTCCCTTATGTAATTTTACCTTCCAAATAGCTCTCATCAAGAGCTATCCATATATATTTTTCTTGTATATTTTTTGTAGTATGCCTCCCAAATCCGTGTTGTTTATTGTGTCTTTTCTTGATGATCATTCTATAAAGCTTTGGGTTTATTTTTCAAAGTCTCAAGGTGAAGCCTTCGCTGCTTTAAGAACTTCCATGCATTTGTACCTACCCAAAAAGGTAAAAGCTGAAATGTTTACATATAGATAATGGGTGAAATGTTTACATTGTATTTGACTTGAGAAAAATAAATTTAAAAAGTGTTGGACAGATTCAATATAGCTGAATCAAATCCTCTTGGAGTGCCATTACAGCCAAACATTAAGCTTCCAAAGGGGATTGCCCATCTAATGATGACATTGCATGAAGGGTGTACCATATGCATCAGCTTGTGGATCACTTATGTATGCAACAGTTGCTACTGGGCCTGGCATTGCTCATGCAATGGGAGTTGTAAGCTGATACATGGCTAACTCAAGCAAAGCACATTGGGAAGCAGTAAAGTCCATTATAAGATACCTCAAGGGGACCACAAGTAAATCCCTATGGTATGGAAGTGGTCCATTAGAACTAAACGGATTCTATGATTTGACATGGTAAGTGATATAGATAAACAAAAATTTACAAGCGGTTAGGTATATACACTCGCACCAGTTGCTATTTGATGGTACAAGCCATATGGTTGGCACCCCTATGCAATGAGTTTGATTTGTCGGACAAAGACCTATCCTTGGTTGTAATAGCCCAAGTGTCATATGTCTAGAAAAGAATGCCATGTTTCATGCATGCACAAAACATATTTATGTGCGATATCACTTCATCAAAGAGGTGTTTGAGGATGGCCTCATCATTTTGATCAAGGTCAATACTTCACCAAAAAAAAAAAGTATGAGTTGTCCAATGGAAACTCTTGTAAGTGCGAGCTAGGTACACGTCCAAATACCCAAGTCTCTCAATAAATCCCCTCCTTGATATCTATGAGCACTCTCAACAACACTACATTCGAGATGGTAGAGCCTTTGCTAGAATAATCCATCTCCATCTGATGTGTATCTATCATTATCCTATCTTATCACCTTTACTCGTGATTGTATGTCTCCTACATGGTGGATTGGAGGTAGATAACCAAAATCTAGATCCTTCTCTAGACAAGGGCATGTTGTCATTTAGCTATAAAAGATCACCTATACCCAACCTCAAATAGTGCTTTTGATGCTTCAAAGGCTCAACAAGATACAACTTACATTATGGTAGGCATGTCTCTGGATGATAACACCAACCATTTGAAAGAGAGACTCAAAAAAACATGAGGGGGTGTACCACGCTCAGCTCTAGCCTGAAATAATGTTATCTAGGACTAATTATTTGCCTTGAATCATAGGAGCCAGCATCATATTCAATGGCCTCTCCAACTACATTTGTATGTGTGATAGTAGACCAAGGACCCAAAGAACTATTGCGTACATGAGAGGAGGACTGACTATTGTCTTCCTTACAATGTGTTGTCACTTAATATCATGTAATATCACTTCATATCATGAAATGCCAAATAATAGAGCATAATGTCATGTATGTAATGTAATATTATGTCAAATGATGGCATGTCATGTAAGTTTGTAATGTGATGTAACTCCATGAAAGCTCATATAATATGATATGCAATGTGATGTTTCATCACATGATGTAATATCATGTGCACAGAAATATGTACGATAAAAACAAAGTCATTCCCACAAGCCAAATCTGATTTGGTGTTAAAGCATAGCATACATCTAGCCTTCTAGGTACATAACATAGATGAAAGAATACATAACCGACACTTTGATGTTAATGAATATAGCCCCCTCCATCCTTGCAAGCACACATAAAAACATGGGCCTTAAAGGGCATAGATAAACACCAGCAAAGAAAGGGTTATGATAACACAGACGTGAAAGAGGCAAAGGTTGAAAGATCAACATACTTCAAGGAAACTCACAAAGAAACTGTAAATCATTTGTTATTTTCCTTTCTTGGAAAAAGAAATAAAAACAAGACAGGGCCCAACCTACACCCAAAAATTTTCCAAAAAGTACTCTCTCTTCATTTCCTTTCTGAAGTAGGAACAGAGAGAAATATAAGTACAGCCACACCCACAAACAGTTGTGATTGTTACCAGCATTAATAATCCTCTCTCATTAAACTTAAATCATTTATATTTTGCTACAGGCAATGAGTAATGAGACTACGTAACTGATTGGACTATAGTAACATTACCTCAACAAATGTCTGGAAATACCATCAAATATTTCTCCAGAAACTTAATTATAGATTATGAGTCAAATAAACAAGAAGGATGCACAAGTGAGATTGACCAGGAAACATACAGATGATTGGACTTACTAAGGTTAACCAATTCAATATCATCATTGAAAAGAAGTAAGGTTTATTCCAACTCATGAGAAATACTAAAACTCAAAGAAAACTAATAACATGAATGCTGCATTGAGAAACAAGATCATGCCTTACTTCTTCTTGGATTGGTTGCCGTTCACCCTTTTTTGAATGAGGAATATTGTCAAGAGGAGCTGGAATTATTTTCATATCATAACCTGCTTTTTGCAACTCCGATGGGCGCCTTCGTCCAAGCATCTGCATAATACAAATTGCATACTGTCTTGAATAGAATCAATTCATGGTCATAGATAACAATCGCAGAGGAATACATATTTCTCAATGTGTTGCAATAACTTTTGCGCAGGTACAATTTGTCGAAATTGTTCACGGTTTGAAAGTGCCACAGGTGCTTGTTCTTCTACTGTCAAATGAAACAAAAGAATGACCAGAAAAAGTTACTTGCCTTGAGCAAAAAACAATATGAATACTTATTCTTTGTCTTCTGATCATGCAAAGTTTTGGCTTGAACATCCTTTACCTAACAAACATGCACAAACCATTGATGAAGGTAAAATAGTTCCACAAACCCAAAAGTCATTGTCACCAGGCATATTTTCAGGAGCCCCACACAAAGGGGTGGCTCTTTGACACTCAAGTTACGCCAGCGCTCATGTATGGGGCAGCCATATGGGGACCAGGATTAGCTACATCAGTATGGACAGCATTAGAGAGGCCACAGATCCTCATGATTGCCAGACTTATCCGCAGCAAGCCTTCAGTACCACATGATATCATTAGAGCAGAGCTCGCTGCACCACCGATGCGAGTTGAGGCACTATTCCAGACGGTATGCCTATTACACAGACTTCGGGGCATGGATACAGAGCGCATTGCTTATCGTGCTTTCGAGGCATCACGTGATATGGCATTAGCAGGCGACACCTCCTCATGGTATGCACAGACACAAGACTGGCTTGCCCACCATGGCTTTGACATAGACAGGCTACCACCACTACAGTACGACTCTCATGCACCCACCTACTCGCTCTCTCATCAAGAGAGGAATAGGATCATTCGTCAGGAGATATGGCATACATACATACAGAGGACACGGGTGAGCCCTAGGGGTACATTGCCACCGAAAATGCTCTACTACCACGAGCATTTTCTACATATATCGGGCACGGGCTTCATCGAGATTCCGAGATACATGCAGACCTACCTTCCCCACCACCTACGAGTCGTCATTGGGCAGCTCCGGGTTTCATCACATCAGCTCGAGATTGAGAGGGGTCGGTCCAGGGGAGTCCCCCGTGAGGAGAGGTGGTGCCCAGTATGCCAGACAGAGGTAGAGAGTGAAGAGCATTTTGTTATCAGATGTCCAGCATACATAGACCTACGAGCACAGTTCCAGATCGAGGAGTCATTATGGCTGTGCATGACTATGGGAGACCAGAGACGCTTGGGACGCTTTCTCACAGCAGCATACGAGAGGCGAGAGCAGTCACTACAGCCCATACATCAGACACGGGTGAGTACCCAGCAGACCATTACCCAGTTCTTTTAGCGAGTTGAGCTACATCAGAGAGGTCCATCTATAGGGCTCACGCTCCACCAGGCAGCAGCACAGAGAGCACGGCGCCGACCACGCATGGGCGGATATCGTCGACCACGACTATATCGGGAGGATATCTCACGCATCAGGATTGCCTACGACCACATGATGGAGCATAGGCGTACCACCACCCCCTCGGTTGTCTTCCTTCAGGAGGCACTCAGACCACCACCGATGTACCACATACTACACCCACCTCCACCCATCACCAGTAGCTAGGGCGTTTTACTCACATTTTGGACCCCCCCATGTATTAGGTGGCCACTCTCTGCAGATTCAGAGCCACATCTCCCCAGCCTTTTCCAGCCCTATATAGCTTTGTGTAGCGATATACTTTTTATTTCATTTTATCTTCTACATAGGGTTACTACACTTGTACATGGTTTTTGTCTCATAGGCCAAGTTTGGCCTCCAGAAGACGTTAATATGACTTTCTTTCTTTCTTTTCTCTCTCTCTCTCTCTCTCTCTCTCTCTCTCTCTCTCTCTCTCTCTCTCTCTCTCTCTCTCTCTCTCTCTCTCTCTCTCTCTCTCTCTCTCTCTCTCTCTCTCTCTCTCTCTCTCTCTCTCTCTCTCTCTGATAGACAAAAGATACACCCATGTACATCGATTTGTCTCATAGGCCGAGTTCGGCCTCCTAATAGACGTAAAAACACTTTCTTTCTTTCTTTCTTTTCTTTCTCTCTCTCTCTATACACCAGGAGATACCACTCAGAGGCGCAGTGTGGAACTGCAACGGGTCACTCTGGACGCGACCAGACAGAGTCGAGGCGATCCTCGCATCACATGACTTTGCGTGCATCACAGAGACACACGAGAGCCCAGAGAGAGGTCTACCACGCATTGCAGGTTTTCATTGGGAATCTGCATTCAGGACCACGACGAGACAGAGTACAGCACGAGGATCGGGAGGAGTGGCCATCGTATTTCGACAGGAGATACAGAGCCGGATCCATATTATAGGTAGAGATGAGGAGGCACGATACATGTGGGTTCGCATGGAGATAGCACAGGGCAGCTCGATTTACATTGCTATATGCTACTTCCCACCAGGCAACTCTCGATACGCAGGACACGATCTGGGGGGACCGATCCGAGATAGAGACTCACCATACACAGCGCTTTCAGATGAGATACTACATTACAGCACACTAGGTGAAGTCTTCCTTATGGGGGACTTCAATGGCCGCACTCAGTCGCATCAGTGCGAGGCATACGGCATGGATCACCCACATCTCATGAGGGCCAGAGACCCGGTTGAGATTAGCACCAGCAGAGTATCGGCAGATACGGGTCAGGACACCACCGGCTATGGCAGACATCTACTCTAGCTAGGCAGCCGACATCATCTCGTTATATATAACGGGATGAATCGTTGGCCAGGTTCAGGCAGACTTACTTGCTTCCCTCACGGGGGAGGTGAGAGCATAGTCGACTACATTTTGGGTACTACCTCTGGAGCTTCACTCATCCCTTCACTTAGTATTGGACGACGCCCACTCGGTGCTGACCACACATTTATCACATTCACACTCTCATCTCCGATTCCATTAGACCCTCCCTCATCCACTGAGATACATACCACGATACACTTCACACACGAGCTCTCACACGTTTATGCACACCATTTACACACCCGCCTACTCTCCCTCGATCCATTCTCACCTTTGGACACACTTACATCACATATCACCTCCATCCTACAGGACTCAGCTCTCCGAAGCTTCCCACACCGCACACATATGCACCCTCCACGCACAGGATCCATGCCCCAGAACCGTTGGTATGATGCAGATTGTCGTGAGCTGCGTAAACACCTATGGATTTTAGAGCATAGAGGAGATATTACACACACACAGGCACAGCGTCGCTTGCAGAGCCTTACTCGCCGCAAACGGCGAGATTGGGAGGAGAGACAGTATTGGGATATTTACCATTTGCTCATGAGTCGAGACAGTGTAGTGGCATGGCGACATTTGAGAGAGAGGAGACAGCAGACACCTATCCGAGACAAGAGCACTTGGCATAGCTATGCACGGAGCCTATACGAGATCCCAGACCAGCCTCCCATTCCCAGACCGCAGAGCTCACGTCCTACTACCTCTGACTTCTTCACACCCACTATGGTGGGACCCGCTATTGCCCGGCTGCAGCATGGAAGGGCCCATGATCATTTCAGTTTATAGGAAGAGCACCTCATCTATGGAGGCACGACTCTCGCACCGCTCATTGCCCATCTCTTCAACCGTGCATTGGTTGAAGGGTTCCCAGACTCATGGACTGAGCACACCATAGTGCCCATTCATAAGTCAGGTGATACTATGGATCCAGCTACATACGGGACGATCATCATTGGCCCTATATTGGCCAAGTTATATGGGGCGGTACTAGAGACAGAGTTGAGTACTCTCGCTGAGAGGAAGGGCATTAGGGCTCAAGGACAGGCAGGTTTCAGACGAGATTACTCTATCATTGACCACATCTTCACTCTGAGATGCCTGATCGACCAGGCCAGGGTGAGGAAGAGGAGATTATATTGTTGTTTTGTGGACTTCCGCAAAGCATTTGACACTATTCCCAGGGATCGACTCTTCAGACGACTAGTTGACATCGGAGCTCCGGAGGAGATGATATGGGGGATCTACGCCTTATACGAGAGAGTATCTGGTAGAGTCAGATGTCCAGGGGGCTTATCTGATCCACTTGCTAGCACTATCGGGGTGAAGCGAGGATGCCCTCTCTCACCCACCCTCTTTGGTCTTTACATTGATGAGATAGTGGACTTCATACAGAAGCACGGGGGAGATGGCATTGAGGTACACGGGTCCACTGTCCATATTCTTTTATGATATTGTATTGGTTTCAGAGTCTGCAAAAGGTCTACAGTATCATCTACACGGCCTAGATGACTTTTGCAGCCACAAAGGGTTATCTGTGAACCTTGGTAAAACCAAGGTCTTGATCTTTCATACATCAGCACAGGTACGCAGATATAGTTTGTTCACAGCTGGACCGATCGAGGTGGTCGGATCATATGTTTACTTGGGGGTGACATTTACAGCAGCATCAGGGGTCTTCTCTATGGCTCAGGCAGCCCGTGACCGCATACAGTGCCACCAGGCATATTTTCAGGAGCCCCGCACAAAGGGGTGGCTCTTTGACACTTTGGTTACGCAAGCTCTCATGTATGGGGCAGCCATATGGGGACCAAGATTAGCTACATCACTATGGACAGCATTAGAGAGGCCACATATCCTCATGATTGCCAGACTTATCCACAGCAAATCTTCAGTACCACATGATATCATTAGAGCAGAGCTCGCTGCACCAGACTATGCTATGGCTGCCTCTAGTCTCTATGATGAGAATGAGCATGTTTCGTTTGATGAAGCACAAAATTCTGGAAATCGAATGGCTGCTATGCAATCAAAATATGATGCTATCATGAAAAATGGTACCTGGTCTTGAGATGACTTGCCTTCCGGCAAAAAGGCCATTGGCACTAAGTGGGTATACAAGTTGAAGCGTAAGCCTGATAGAACAGTTGACAGGTATAAGGCTAGGCTTGTTGCAAAGAATTATGCTCAAGAAAGAGGCATTGACTTCGATGAAACCTTTGCACCTACATGTCGAATGACTATTGTTCGTAGCATCTATGCACTTGCAGCTCATCATGGTTGGAACGTACATCAGTTGGACATTAAAATTGCATTTATGAATGGTGACTTGCATGAAGAAGTGTATGTTTTTCAGCCCCGTGGTTTTGTGCACAAAGGGCATGAAAACTAAGCATGTAGGTTGAAAAAGGCATTATATGGTTTGAAACAAGGACCATATGCTTGGTATGAAAAGATACATGCCTCCCTGATGGCACATGGTTTTGAGAACAATCCAACTGAAAGCACCTTATATGTTAAGCGTGCAAATGATGTGTTTCTAATCATTGTTGTCTATGATGATGACATGCTCCTCATTGGTCCTCATGAGAAGCATATTGCTGATTTTAAGGCTGATTTGCATGCCTCATTCGAGATGTCTGATTTGGGGCATTTGCATCACTATTTGGGCATTCAGTTTATGCAAGTTGATGATGGAATAGCTTTGTGTCAAACAAAATATATTGACACATTATTGCAGCGTTTTGGCCTTGAAGACTGTAAACCTATTACCACTCCCATGAAGACAGGTTTACGATTGAGTCTTCATGATACTGGAGATGCATTTGATGCTTTTCTCTATCATCACATTGACATTGTATGCATTACATATGTCTTGTAAGAGTCTATACGATGCACGAATTGCACACTTTGAGTATGTAACTATCTTATCTAATGTCTTGTACTTTGCATATTATGCAATAAGGTAGTAGAGGAAGAACATTGTACATAACGAATTGTGTCGTACCGTATGTAATAATGTACGTACCTAATTTATATATAGATTATACATACACCATTACATAATACATACATTATAATGTCTTGTAGTGTATTGTTCTGAACATTAGAATACGTTATAATGTCTTCTAAAGTGAAGTCTAATACAATACATTACATAGTATATGTTTTTTGCATATTGCACTAAACCTACTATACGTGTTTGTAATCTTTTCCCCACCTTTGTTCTTGGTCACGTATGGTAATCTCAATCATACTTTTCCGTACTTCCATACTCGCATGAGTTTGCCGTGACAAAAAACTATGGCCGTATATGTGAAGTAGAGACAGAGAATGAGGAGTGTTTTGTGATGGAGAGTGTTAATCTCCAAAAGAACAACCTACTCTTGTGATTAGAGCACCTCTATACCAAGAGTAAGTCAAAACTTCCACTACTTTAAAGGATCAATCTCCAACTTATCAAAATTGAGAAAATCTGTGAAGAAGATAAAACACAGAAAAGTCTGCTGCACTATTTCTTCACATTGACCTATCAAACGTGTAAAGTTTTTGATGAAACTTTGTACGAATCATCTCCTAGAGATTGCGCATCTCCTCCAAGTTGAATTACTTCAAAAGCTTCAGTATAACTTGAGAAATCAACTTCACAAGTTACCTATGTCCAAATCTGTACTTCTGAGAAGTTGATTTGACACCCCTAACTTCTTAACTTTGGTTCTCACAATGTCGAACCCGTTTTACAAAATGCTTCTAGCCATAAGTAGCTTATCTTTCAACTTAAAGATTAAGCCCTCACTCATGCAAAACTTTAAACTGTGCTGGGAGAAATGATCAAAACATTAACTTCGAAAACTGCGCCTGTTTTAGGAACCTGTGAACACACTTCACATATGAATGTTCCTACACTTAATTCTCTAAGTCTGATTGCAATTAGAAGCTAAAATTTTGTACAGAGGTCAAGCACCTTCCAACTTAGACTTGTACAAAAGCATTTCATGATTGATCTACTGTAGAAGGAGAACACGCAGAAACATCGGGCGCAAGATTTTCAATTACTCAGAAAAGTTTACAACTGAGTGATGAGAGCTAACTCAACTAACTTTTTCTCTATCTCATGACTTCTAACTTCCTCAATCTTGGCTTCTAACTATTGTCACATATGCTCTCATACATGCCCCGACTTTTCTCAAAGTATTTATAGATAATTTGTACAAGATTCTTACTCAAGCAAAGATCTAAGTGAACTATGTACATATGTGTACATTTCTCATATACTCTGAATGTGTCTTTCTTCCAAGCTTCAATAGTTGATCCTTCCTTCATTCTTTAATCTTCCAAGCCTTCAATTGGTGATTGGTCTGCACCAACAGCTCCCCCTCAATCATCAATTGAGGTTTTTCTCTGTCTTCTTTACACCTGCCATGTCTTTGAACCTTTGTAACTTTGGTCCATCCAAGCCTTTTGTAAGCATATCAACTATCTGATCTTTTGTTGAAGTATGGATTACTTCAATCTCTTTATCCATCACCTTCTCTCTTAGAAAGTGATACTGAATCTCAATGTGTTTGGTCCTGGCATGAAAAACAGGATTAGCAGCTAAATACAATGAACTCATGTTATCTCCATATATAATTGGTACCCCATGCATAATGTCAAGACTCTTCATCAAGGTCTTGAGCCAAATCACTTCTTTTGCAGCTTCAACCATGCCTTTATACTCAGCTTCTGTAGAAGACAAAGCAACTGTATGTTGCTTCTTAGAACACCATGAGATTAACTTATCTCCCACATAACACATGTATCCATAGGTTGATCTTCTATCATCTGGATTACCTGCCCAATCTGCATCACTATAAATTTTGATATTTGTATCTGAGGTAAACCCATAATACAAACCTTCATTGAGTGTACCCTTAATGTACCTCAATACCCTTTGTCCTGCAATCCAATGTTCTTTCCTTGGGCAATGCATAAATTGAGACAAAACTCCTACTGCATATGATAAATCAGGTCTAGTTAGAGTAGCATAGATAAGGCTACCAACCAAACTCTGATATTGTCTCATGTCCTTGAATTCTTCACCTCCAAACTTACTCAATTTGTGATTCACCTCCATTGGTGTAGGTGCTACCCTGCAATCATCCATTTTAAACTTGATTAACAAGTTCTTCAAATACCTTTCTTGGGTCACAAATACTCCATGTTGAGTATATGTAATCTCCATGCCCAAGAAATATGACAAGTCTCCCAAGTCACTTATCTTGAACTCCTTTTCCATTTGCCTCTTGAGTCTTTGTATTCCTTCTTCATCTGTACCTGTAAGAATTATATCATCAACATATATGCACATATATATGAAACCATTTTCACTTGCTTTGATAAGCAAGCTACTATCTGCTTTAGACACCTGAAAACCAAGTTCTTTTAGGAACTTCACAAGTCTATAGTTCCATGCCCTTGGGGCCTGCTTCAAGCCATACAAAGCTCTCTTGAGCTTGCACACATGATCTGGATACCTTTTATCTCTGAACCCTTGAGGTTGCTCCATGAATACATCATCTGAAATGTAACCATTCAAAAAAGCATTCTTCACATCAAGTTGACATAGCTTCCAACCTTTACATGCAGCAATAGCAATGAGTGTCCTTATGGTTGTCATCTTTGCCATAGGACTATAGGTCTCATCATAATCAATACCATATGTTTGAGCAAAGCCTTTGACAACAAGTCTAGCTTTGTATCTAGACACACTTCCATCTGCAAACCTTTTTGTCTTGTAGACCCACTTGCATCCAATAATCTTCTGACTATTTGGTTTTGGAACCAAATCCCAAGTTTGATTTTCCAATAGTGCATCATATTCCTCCTGCATAGCACTCTCCCATTTTTCCTTACCTTTTGCCTCTTCATATGTAAAAGGGTCTTCATCTGTATTCACCATATAAGCATAATCTTTTGTGGCTAGAAATGAAGTATCATAACTATACCTTGTAGGTTGCCACCTATTTCTTGATGACCTTCTGAGTTCTCCACTCCTTGAGGTTTCTGGCTCTTCACATTCAGGATCAAATCTTGGTGTCTCTTCCACTTCAACCTGCACTTCATTATTCTCTTGCTCATCAAATATCTGAACTTTTGATTTACCTTTTCTTTGACTCACTTCTTCTTCATCACTTGTATTGATGTTGATTGTACCTGCATACCAAGTGCTTTGTTCATCAAATGTAACATCTTTAGAAACCATAAATTGTTTTGTTGATGGACTCCACAATCTATAGCCCATCTGCTTGTCATCATAGCCAATGAAAACATACTTTTCAGCTTTGGGTTCCAATTTGTGTCTTAATTGTGATGGCACATATGCATATGCCACACACCCAAATACTCTGCAATGATCCAAGGTAGGTCTTTTACCCCACCAAGCCTCATATGGTGTCATACCCTGCAAGGCTTTACATGGTAACCTATTGACCAAATAAGTGGCTGTATTTACAGCCTCAGCCCACAAATAATTAGGGCAATTTTTCTCCTTCATCATGGATCTTGCAAACTCAACAAGAGTTCTATTTCTCCTTTCTGCAACACCATTTTGTTGAGGAGAGTACCTGCAAGTAACTTCCCTTTTTATACCTGCATTCCATAAGTAATCACTGAACTCATTAGAGAAATACTCTCCCCCTCCATCTGACCTTAGTCTTTTCAACTTATGACCTGTAATTCTTTCTGCATATGCATGATAGTGCTTAAATGTATTAAACACTTCTGACTTATCTTTGATCACATAGATAGTGATCCATCTAGTAGCATCATCAACATAAATCACATAATACCTTGATCCATTTATACTGAAATCTTTTGATGGTCCCCACACATCTGTGTGTACCAACTCAAGCTTCTCTGAGTACATAAAACCATGCTTGGAATAGGAATGTTTATGAGCCTTATCTAATTGACATGCCTCACATTTGTATGTCATATGTTGACCTGCAACATTAGGCAATCCAAGCACTGAACCATTGTTAACCATATCTTTAATACCTCTTTCATTGAAATGTCCAAGCCTCTTGTGCCAAAGATCTAACTCAGAGATCTTATGTCCTCCATATGTGAACATAGCATGACCAATATTGCCTTGAATCTTCAATGTAAATAATCTTCCTTCCTTTTTCCCTGAAACAATCTGTTTATACCCTTGGCTAGGGTCTTCCACATATACTCCATCATTAGTGAACCTTACTTCATATCCCTTTTCAACAATTTGTCCTACACTTATCAAATTCTTAGGGATTGTAGGAACATACAAAACCTTACTCAATAAGGTGCTTCCATCCTTGGCCTTCACTGATCCAATTGACTTCACATTGTGCTTTGTGTTGTCACCTGTTTGAACAACATGATTAAAAACTTTACTCTCCAAATCAGTCATCAAAGATATGTTACCACTCAGGTGATTGCTACATCCTGAGTCAATGTAGAAGACTCTTTGATCTTCATTCTGCCTTTCACAAGTTGCATTCATTATCAATGTTGAATCTTCCTTTTGATCTGAAGCATAATTGTAGTAGGTGTTGTTGTATTGTTGACTTTGGAATCCTCTACCTGCATTTCTTCCAAAGTAATTCCTTCCACCTCTACCTCTGTATTTACCTCTTTGATTTCTGCCACCTCTTCCTCTTGAATTATAATTTTGATTGTATCCACCATTATTCTGATTATTATGCCAACAATCATTAGCTAAGTGATTTGTCTTACCACAAATCCAGCAAGCTTTGCCTCCATCTTTGTTGTTCCTGCCTCTTCCTCTACCTTTGCCACCTCCTCTTCCTCTTAGGAAGTTGGCTTGAGTAGTTGTTCCTTCATCTTCACCTGCTTGTTGTTTTCCTTTGCTATTCTTCTTCTTGTCCTTTGAGTACATTGCATGACCTGTACTCTTGTCACCATCTCCTTTAACATCCTGCTCAAATGTTAGCATATGACCTAACAATTGATTTAAATCAGGAGTGAAATGGTCAAGTGATAACTCTGTAGACAAAATAAATGGCTTCCATTTGTCATCACCTCTCAACCCTGTAAGGATTTGCCTTACCAATTTATCTTCCTCAATGTCTTCATCAACAGCTCCTAAAGCATATGCAATATCTTTCATCCTTGTCACATAGTCTGAAATAGATTGAGAGGCCTTCTTCTTGAAGGTAGTAAACTCTGCCCATAAGGATGCCTTCCTTGACTTTGTAGTGTTCTGGAAATGCTCCTCCAAAGCATTCCATATGTCAGTTGCACTTTCAAGACCTCTAATATGAGGTAACAAGTAATCATTGACTCCCATATAGATAATGCTCCTAGCTTGAGCATCTTTCTTCATCCAATTTTTCAGATCTGCTAACTCTTCCCTAGTTGGAACACTAGGATCTCTGAACTCTGGCTTCTCTTCTTCTCCTGTGATGTAACCAATTAAATCTTTGCTCATAAGATGAGCTTCCATCCTCATTGACCATGCAAGATAGTTTTCCCTATCCAATTTCTCTATCTGTAGAGCATCTCCCATCTTGTATCCACCTGTGTATTGAAATCTTCAAGCTTTACAAACAATGTATGTACCTTTACTTCGAATTAGACTCCTTTTGCTTTTCTTGATGTCGAGTAGTCTTGTCCTCAGGCTTTTGACTCCAAGCTTTCACTTCTTAGTTCTTCAAGTGTTGAATTTCTTGAATCTGCAGCAGTCGGGATCCTCCTTTCCTTGATTTAATGTCTCCTGCTCTGATACCACTGATGGAGAGTGTTAATCTCCAAAAGAACAACCTACTCTTGTGATTAGAGCACCTCTATACCAAGAGTAAGTCAAAACTTCCACTAATTTAAAGGATCAATCTCCAACTTATCAAAATTGAGAAAATCTGTGAAGAAGATAAAACACAGAAAAGTCTGCTGCACTATTTCTTCACATTGACCTATCAAACGTGTAAAGTTTTTGATGAAACTTTGTACGAATCATCTCCTAGAGATTGCGCATCTCCTCCAAGTTGAATTACTTCAAAAGCTTCAGTATAACTTGAGAAATCAACTTCACAAGTTACCTATGTCCAAATCTGTACTTCTGAGAAGTTGATTTGACACCCCTAACTTCTTAACTTTGGTTCTCACAATGTCGAACCCGTTTTACAAAATGCTTCTAGCCATAAGTAGCTTATCTTTCAACTTAAAGATTAAGCCCTCACTCATGCAAAACTTTAAACTGTGCTGGGAGAAATGATCAAAACATTAACTTCGAAATCTGCGCCTGTTTTAGGAACCTGTGAACACACTTCACATATGAATGTTCCTACACTTAATTCTCTAAGTCTGATTGCAATTAGAAGCTAAAATTTTGTACAGAGGTCAAGCACCTTCCAACTTAGACTTGTACAAAAGCATTTCATGATTGATCTACTGTAGAAGGAGAACACGCAGAAACATCGGGCGCAAGATTTTCAATTACTCAGAAAAGTTTACAACTGAGTGATGAGAGCTAACTCAACTAACTTTTTCTCTATCTCATGACTTCTAACTTCCTCAATCTTGGCTTCTAACTATTGTCACATATGCTCTCATACATGCCCCGACTTTTCTCAAAGTATTTATAGATAATTTGTACAAGATTCTTACTCAAGCAAAGATCTAAGTGAACTATGTACATATGTGTACATTTCTCATATACTCTGAATGTGTCTTTCTTCCAAGCTTCAATAGTTGATCCTTCCTTCATTCTTTAATCTTCCAAGCCTTCAATTGGTGATTGGTCTGCACCAACATTTTGTATGTCGATGTAGGACATATGATGATATCAAGAGCAGATATGAGGCTCTATTCACAGTACAACTTTTTTGAGTATGGATAATTAGAGATTTGTCAGAAAAGGTTGGAGAGGACATTAAGAGAGATGAGCAAGGCTCAAAGTGTGCTTGGAATACCTAACATCACCGAGCAAGATATGATATATAAATGCAGTGCATGGAATTTCGCAAGTCTCATAGGCAAGCTTTCACTATAAGAGGATATATGTATAAGAGGATATATGTATGTTGATCTTCTAGAGCTACTCCATACTAATGTATGGGGTCCAAGCAAAGAGGCATCACTCTTTGGATCAAGGTATTATGTATTATTTATTGATGATTTCTCTAGATGGACAGTTTTTACACCAGAGTGAAGTGTTATGGCAAAGAGAACAAATAGAACCATAGTGGAGGCAGCTAGGTCCATGTTAATGGGAGAGAAATTACCCAACTACTTATCCGCAAAGGTGGTATCATCTGCTACATATCCCGTCAACAAGCTTTTTTTCTAAGTCTCTATAAGTATGACATCTTATGAAAATTAGTATGATAAAAGACCAAGCTTAGAGCAATTTAGAATATTTGGATGTGTTGCCTATGTACATATACCTTCACATGTAAGAGGCAAAATGGATCCCAAGGCAGAGAAGTGCATATTCCAAGGTTATGACTTTTGGTACGATGATACCAAAAGAATTGCTTAGTAATTGCTTTGTCATATGATTTAGATATTGATTTTCCATCACTCCTAAGAGGAACGAGCAAGAGAATCAAAACATGCGGATAGGTTATCTACACTTGATTCACGAGGTGTTGGATCAAAAAGTAAAGCCAACCTTCAAGAATATAAAGATATCACAAAATCTTCAAGTCAAGCATTAAGAAGATCAAGTAGAGAAGAAACCTCTTTTGTAAATTGTCACTAAGCATTTTATTTTTAAAACAAAGGAGTTGATTAATGGAGAACCGGCCACATTTGAAGGAGCTAAAGAGAAGCCAAAATGGAACGAAGTTATGGAAGACGAAATTAAAGCTTTGAAAGACAATCAAACTTGGGAGCTTATGCCAATGAGTGGGTATATAAAATTGAGGGGAGTTTTGATGGTACTATTAGTAGGTACAAGGCAAGATTAGTTGCCAAAGGCTACTCCCAAACATATGGAGTAGATTATGATGTAACATATTCACATGTGGTAAAGATGCCAACCATCATAGTATTCTTAGGTGTAGTTGTTGCCAAGAATTGGAAGATCCTTCAAATGGATGTAAAGAATACCTTTCTCAATGGATGGATTACAAAACAAGTCTATATGGATCAACCTCCAAGTTTCAAAGTCACATACTTTCTTGATCATGTACGCTGACTATTAAAAAAAAAACATTATATGGATTAATACAAACACCATGAGCTTAAAATTACACATTAGCAACTTGGCTAAATGAAAAGCAGATTCATCTTTGTTCATTAAGAAATCCGATGATGGCATTTTATACTTGTGTGCATATGTTGATAACATCATACTTACGAGAAATTATATAAAAGGTGTGAGCTGGATTAAATCCAATATGCAAAAGGAGTTAAAAAATAAGTGATCTTGGATAGATCACTTATTTCCTAGGTATGCAGGTCATATACACAAATGATGATAGGTCATATACACAAATGATGATATCTGCCTTATTCACGCTAAATACATAAGAGGATGATAGGTCATATATATTATACACAAATGATGATATCTGCCTTACGTTGAATACATAAGAGATGTGCTTAGAAGATTTAAGATGAGTACACCCATAGTACAAAGTAGAGATTTAAATCGTAGATTTAAATCAGGATTTAAATCGTTTAAATCGTAGAGATTTTTAAAAATAAAAATAAAAATCGAGGTTTTTATTCATCAAGAGATTTTTATTTTTTCTTGTATCTAAGGCATGCACAATACCTATTCAACTCATATATACTCCAATATTGGACAGTAGTGAAAGTAGTGAAAAGTTTATATGACCTGGATGCTTGTTAGTTGTTGTACTTCAGTCATATGTGAGATGCCAACAAAGAGTTTATGATAACATTGCAGTCATATAAACTCTATAATGCCATTCAGCTATAGGTTGTTATAGATTCATACTGGACAGGGACTTAATTTGATGCCACAAAATGTACATACACAATTGAAGGAACTTTGCTTTGAACATCGATTTTAACTTAATTTAGTTAGTCAAATCTCTAATAGGCAAGAAAATAATATAGTTCTATCTAGAGAGGAAAGTGGTAATATATGATAGACTATTAGCAAGCATAGGTATCACAATGATCAAATTTTAATTTTAAAAAAAGGTCTACCATATGAAACCTAAAACTTTTTTATTTTTTATTTTTTTTTTAATAAAAATCGTTAAAAACGGTTTAAATCACGAATGCGATTTTTACGATTTTTATTTTAAAAAAATCATGCGATTTTTTTTACTATGAGTACACCTACGGATTAAACCAAAAAATTAGTGCACATGAAGGTGAGTTAATTGAACACATCAAAAGCTATCAAAGTTTGGTAGGTCGCCTAAATTATGCTACCTTGACAACGGAAGACATTAGCTTTGCTAGTGGAGTACTTAGTCAATGGATGCATGCTCTTAGAAAGCCACACATGGATGTAGCCAAGAGAGTCCTCAAATATCTGAAGGGAACTTCAAGTAAAGGCATCTTCTACTCTTTTAGCTCTAATTTAAACATAAGGATTATTCCAATGCAGATTGGGCAAGTTCAATAGATGATAGAAGAAGTACCTCCGGATACTTGTATTTTGTAGGTACAAAATTAGTCTCTTGATAATCAAAGAAACAGCCTATTGTGGCTCTCTCATCTATTTACGCAGAGTATAGAGGATTGTGGCTCTCTCATCTCATGCATCCATATGGATAAAAGGTCTATTTGAAGAGCTTGATGTCAAAGTGGAGGTACCTCAATTGTTTGGAGATAACTTGAGCTCAATGCATGTTGCTACAAATCCTATGTATAATGCAAGAACAAAGCATATAAAAATTCAATACCATTGCATAAGGAGAAGGTAAACAACAAACAAGTGGAGCTCATGTATGTGCCTACACAAAATCAATGTGCAAACATGATGACAAAAGCACTCAATGGAGTGAAGCTTTGTAGATTCAAAGCTATGGCACATACATAGACTTTATTGAGGAATGAAAAATCAAAGCTCAAGCATCTAAGGCTTAAGGGGGAGTTGTTGGAGCAACGCAAGTTTTGATCCTTGTCTTATGGCCATCTAAGACTTATTTCATTGCTCATGATATTGGTATTTGAACCGCAAAGTACACCTTTGAATGAATGTGACTCATACCATTCTATAGACTTTACTGATGATTTCCATATATGTTTGATTATGAACTTGTATGACACCTTATGTAAGATGTTAGATAGGAAAGACCACGACTTTTTATAGGACCTAGGTGATACTCATCAATCAAAGGTTGATTGTTGATGACTAAGCAATCATATGAAAGAGGTCCAATAAATTACAAATGGTTACTACTTTCATGAAGCCACTCAAGGTCGTGAGAGTTTGAGTCCAATGCATCGAAAAGTGTGCCATTCTCTCTCACTCTAAGCATTACACTCAAGCTAAGGAAGCTATCCATATAAAAGATATAAACATGTATGATATATAAAGGGCGGGTCACATGGACACTTAAACTCCCCAACAATCTCCCACTTAAACGTCAATGTGACCAATAAGTGGCAACACATGTCACATACAAAGAATGATGTAGGATTATAAAGTAATGTACAAGAAGAGTAATAGATCTCAACTTGTGGAGATCAACCTACATGAAATGCCTCAAACAAGACGTGTCCATGCATCTCAAACCTCTCTAGACTCAAGTTGACAAGAGTCAAGCTAGCATGTGAATAATTCAAGAACTGAAGAAGCTCTTGCAAGGCTCCCACTCTCTCTATGCCCATGTCAATCATCGAATGACTGACAACTCTGAGTGCAAATGCACCAATAGCAATTGCAATGTCTAGGTCTCCATTACAACTCATACATAAGACTACCAAATGTTGGAAAAACATATACTATCCAGGCTAAACTAATCATTTCAACCATGCTTGTATCTAAAGCATCTAAAACACCATTATCAAGACTATCATGTCCTCAAATATCCATGTCAACATTTGGTGTGAGCAAATCTAAGAATGACTCCATAACCATTGAATCCTCCGCATCGAGATCGACCATCCTCTCAACCAAAGATGTATCTGATTGTGCATCATAAGGGGGAAAAAACCTCCTAAAGAGGGAAAAAAGTGCCCCGACGGTCCTAGTGTGTTCACACATATCACTACCTAAATATATCAACAAATCCCCCCTAGGAGTGATGCGGTGAACAAGGAGCTTGCACTCATGTATAAGGAAGTGCACTCATGTATAAGGAAGTGCCAAGCTATGTGGAAATCACTCCACAAAAGGAAGTAAGCCCAAAGCTTTGCGAAAAGCTTCAAACTTCTCCCTAGGCAGAGCCTTCGTGAAAAGGTCTGCAATGTTCTCCTGTGTGGGCACATATGCCAAGCTGATCTCCCCAGCAGAGAACCTCTCCCTCACATAATGATAATGCATCTCAATGTGCTTAGTGCTAGCATGGAACAGAGGGTTCCTCGCAACGGCCAATGCGCTCTGACTGTCAGTGAAGATGGTGGTGGCAGAAGATTAACCAACATCCAAATCAGCCATAAGGCGTATGAGCCACACACACTTTAACAATAGTTGTGAAAGCTTCCCTATACTCAGCCTCACAACTGGAAGCGGCCACAATAGGCTTCTTCTTGCTCAACCAAGATATACATGAGCTACCAAGCATGAAGCAAAAGCCACTGGTGGAC
>CM035425.1:119595258-119727758 GCA_020310875.1 Ceratopteris richardii | reverse complement strand
CACCATCTCCATCCGCTCAAGCACCCGTATTTGCAGCAACTATATTCGCAAGTGTAACAAAACGTCTTTCAACACCCTGCATAATATTCCATAGTCCTTTTGCGACTAATACATGACGCATCATATAAGCCCATAATGGGTAGTTGGTACCATCCAACTTATCCTCAACAACCAATATACGAAATAAATCACTGCTTTCAGCCATGGCCGGTGACTAAAATACCTTGATGCAAAATATTGACTGTATCTCAAAAAGTTGAACAAAACTACCCGTGCAAATTTTGCTAAACCTATAGCAGACTTCGAGATGCTTATACAAGAGAACCGAAACTCGTATATACCTTTGACACAAAAAGATGAAATAGCCTGCACAATCGCTACAATAATGCATTCGGAGGCCGAAACGAGCTCATATCGCGATTTCGGCACCACATAACAAAGCTATTTTGATCTCAGAAACACCCTGAGTATGATCACCAAAATTCGTGTGAATCTACGATTGCAATCAGAGAGGTGTAGACAATGCCCTAGATGATGTGGCGACATACTCTAATACCAATTGTTGGAGTTAGATATCTTCGGAAGCATGCAAAGAGCACAAGTCCTAGTGTGTTCACACACATCACTACCTAAATATACCAACAAATGAATGACTACCACTGAATGACTACCCCAAAGTCTTATTGAGTTATGTTATATAGGACCCTTTTAGGGTTGGCCAAGTTCATATTGAACTTGACCCAAAAATAAAGAATAAGTGACTTAGCCTTTATAAATAGGCCTATACACATGTAGACACTAAAGGGGTCATT
The DNA here is from genome assembly GCA_020310875.1 of Ceratopteris richardii. Classification (NCBI taxonomy): domain Eukaryota; kingdom Viridiplantae; phylum Streptophyta; class Polypodiopsida; order Polypodiales; family Pteridaceae; genus Ceratopteris; species Ceratopteris richardii. Next base: position 119,726,946 of record CM035425.1, on the reverse strand, counting down.
TAGGACCTTATCCCAACGACCTCCCACTTAAAGGCATAAATGGCGCCTTCAAGCTACGTGACTCCCACCATCTGTACACATATCTGATGTTGTGCTTTGAGTAAGCACTTAGTAAAAAAATCTAACAGGGTTATGTGATGTATGGACTTTAACCAATTTGATAAGGTTATCCTCAAGCACTTCTTGAATGAAGTGATATCGCATATCAATATGTTTTGTGTGTGCATGGAAAATGGCATGACATTTATTCATAGTTCAAATATTTGTAAGAATCCATATCCATTTCCATCTATTAACATGAATATGTTGGTGCCCATATTTTTTTAAACTTTTATCCAAAAAAAAATTGGGTTGCATCAAAATAGTAAGCAATATTTTGACTTGTTTCACGTAGGAGACCTGGTTCAAGTTCTTCTATTAGGACTGTTGAATATCCAAATATATGAACAAACTAAAGAAAATCAATGAACATTGAGATTTTTAATGGGACATATAGTTGTATGTTTATTGTGTAAGAACACAAAAGTGAGTACCTTCCTCTCCTGGAAGTGGATATCCTTCGTATATTCTTTTAGCTGTAGAGTCCTTTGAATACAATCTCATTACCCTTTTCCCCTTCTTTTGCGGTTGTTTGTTAAGCTCAGTTGTTTTTGACTTCACACTGTTCCTATGACTTGATAGATTTGCCGTTGGTTTGTCAAATTTTGAAGAATTCTTCCTTGATGTGCCCATTGCTGCTACGTCTTTTGCTTTTGAGGCCCTCGCTTTGTTGTGCTCTTTTGAACTCCCACTTCTTGAATCTGAACATTTTGACCTCTCTGCAGTTCCCAGAGCTGTCCTCGTTGGAATTTTGGCTGGAATACCTCCCTTAACCTCACTGTTTTTACGTAAGTCCTTTGAACTTGACACATTCTGCCTCAATGAAGCAGACGCAGTCAATGACCTTCTTGTGACATTCCCCGCCTTCATTCTCTTACCTAAATGAATTATCATACGAACTTACAATAAGTTTAAATTGCATAAAAAAGGTAATCGAGCTCCTTCTTCAGATGAACATGCTGGCACCCGAATGTATGTAGCTGAGAAAATGATATGTGTATCCATGCAAACCAAATACTAGTAAGCTGCAAACCTGAAGTACGGCTCCTTGACTTGCTGATTGAGCTCGTCTTTAACAAAGACTTCCTTGCAAACTCACTGGCATATAACCGTCTATTATGTTGGATAATAGGAGAAGAGGGTGGAATGGGTACGATCGACGGGCAACTGCAACGGAGAGCACCCACGCCGGGATTGTAGGGTTTTAGCATGCCTAAAGAACTCTGAACATGAGCTTTCTGAAAGGCAGAGAAGGTTGCCCTCCTATTCTGGTCCCATGCCGAAAGCAAAGTTGCATGCTTGCCAAACAACGCAGCCCCAGCTGTCCCCCGCAATGCACACAACCTCAGACGCATTGTCTTCATGGACAACATCTCACCTGACCCTCTGGAGACCAACCTTTCCCTCTGATACTGCTCTATTGGAAAAACATTACACTCGATCAGACGGTACCCGAGGTTGACGTCATCTGAACACTAAGAAACAAAGATCAGTGTATTCATTCATGCATTGGTAGTGTGTAGACATTGCAGCAAGTTCGGGTCATATGGAGGCTCAGAAACGAAGATAAGCGCATGTATGCCAACTTATAATAATATGCCCATTTCAATATGCGTGACTCATGTTGAAGTTACGTTCAAATGCTAGCGCAACCCTTGTGTTTTAATTTTTTATGATTTGTATGTTTGACATGATGACATGTCTGTTCACATCCCCATATCCTTTACTAGCATAAGAGACTTGTCCATTGACAAGTATTCTGAATCCTGATCTTAATATGTGAGCACTCCTTATCTTAATATGTGAGCAGTGAGTATCCGTCATACAACCTTTTTATCAAGTTCTAACTTTGGTCCACTCTTGTATTGAATGAAATTATTGAATTGAATAGTGGCTTGAAGTCTCACTAGGAACTAGGGTGAAGAACCATTAGAGAATGTCCATAGGCTCACTCAATCTCATACCAAAGATCTAGTTAGTGTCTACATTTGGTGAGCGTAAATATATACAAACAATGTGAGGAAGAAGAAGTTCAATGGTATAATACACATTCATATTATCAATAGTGTGATGTACAAAGGTAAGTCGCATAAGAGGGTTATTGGTGCATATACAAGATAAGGGGAGAGAACCTTCTAAACATGAAAGAAGGTGCCCGAGTGGACCTAAATATGTTCACACACATCATTGCCATAATGCACTAACAAGTTCCCTTAAAAATGATGCATTCGATGGACTTGAATATGTTCACACACATCATATTTCCACAACACACTAACAAGCCCCCTTCAAAATGATGGATTCAACTAAGAGTATGAACTCATGTATAAAGAAGTTCCTAGCAATGCGTATTGGGATCAATGCACAAAAGGGAGTAAGGAAAATCTTTGTGAAAAACTTCGACCTTTTCAAAATGCAAAGCCTTTGTCAAAGAGTCTACAAGGTTAGCATGTAAAGGCACATGTATCAAGTTGATCTCTCCTATAGAGAAAGTGTCTCCCTTATATAAAGGTAGTTCACCTCAATATGCTTTATCTTAGAATGGAAAAGGTAGTTCACCCCATTATGCTTTATGTTAGCATGGAAAACTACGTTACTTACAATCTCCAATGTGTGCAAACGGCAAAAGACTATCCAACGTCCAAATCATGCATAAGGTATCTTAACCACACACAATCAATCAATCATGGCTATCAAAGCTTCCTTATGCTTAGCCTTCACAACTAGAATAATCAATCATCAAGTTCTTCATGAGATCTTGAGGAAGAAGATGATGAGAACACTATTGTCTCCATGAAAGCTTAATCAAGCTATGGTACCAATGCAAGAGAATGAAGATTATGACCACCACATGCTAGAGAGATGATTGTTCTCCCAACTATGTGTTCTATCCAAGGGACTGCCTTCTTGGGTGATAGCTACTAACCATCCATGTGTCTTCCATGTAACTACATGTGCGCCAAGTGTCCCAATTAACTAGAGTTAACTCAAGTGGATGCTTCTAGAAGGCTCTACTACAAGAAGCTAGCCCCAAAAATGAGCTGTCTAGCTCTATTTATAGTTTTTGACTAGCTTTGGCCCTGTCCAGACCTAGTGTCCGACCAAGTTAAAAATTAGGTTCCAAGGCTTATTTGAGGGCTCAAATGAGGTCTAAAAAATATGAAAATTGGTAGGCAATTACTAAGGCTCCCCAAGCTTGAGGACTCCTCGGCTTGCACAAAATGGAGCTACAAAAAGGTGAAGTGGTATTTACAATGGTTTTCAGTGATGAGAATCACTTTTATAATAGTGTAAGGATTGAAAAAATTTAATGGGTTGCCTCAGTGCTGTATCTACATGCATTCCCGTACTTGCTTCAACCTGTATGATGCCAACACTCTCCCCCCCAGCGTCTGTCGTCTCTGACAGACCTCTGACCCCGGTTTGATCAATGTACTGTTGTAGTATGTCTCTTGCCAATTCTTGTTCTTTGATCCGTAGTCCCCTGACCAAATCTCTTTGTAGGGCATCCCAATTCACTGCGCCACGCATGTCAGGTTGTGGCGTGGTGTAGAGCTCTGAATGCATTGTTTGTTCGCAGGCGAATAACTGTAGCAGATGAGTTGGGCGTGGCGCGAACACTTCTGAGTGTGATTCCCAGAACCCCGTGGTGAACATGTCATCAAACGTTTGCTCGTAGCAAGCAGGGAGATATCTTATTCGTGCATGCCACGCATAAGCCACTCGGATACTTGGGGTCGTGCTCATATCATAAAGTAAGTCATAATTACCATTTATGAAGCCCGGAATTGGCGGCTGGATGTGACGTACATTACGGAAGGTCTTTAACACTACTTGCATCATGTCCAGTATCTTGAGCATCATCTGCGCAGCGACATCAGGCATGGGGTGGAGGCGTGGCATCCAATGTCTTATGATAGCCATCATGTAAGCTACAGTAGGTGTGCCGGTTGGGGGTGCAATGGAAGGGTAATTGAGCCATTCTTTGCAATTGGCATTGTTCTTAACTTTTATGGCAAATGCCTTCCATGATCTTCTGCGTTGCACTGGCCCGAAACAATTGTTATACTTCAAGTGCATGGGCACGTGATCCCATGTTCGTAGCATCTCCGGATAGGTCTCCAGTAACTTTTGCCTCCAGGTGGGTTGGTATATGTTCCCTTTGTGGGTGTCCTCTGGAATGTCCTCGGGTTCAAATTGGGTAGCGAAAGTAGGGTACTTGTTGGTTTTGCATTTGATCTCAGCGTTGTAGTCTGCCAACAGTACAAAGTAGGGCTTATATTGCAACTCTGAACTGGTTATCAGTCGCCTAGGAGCCAAGTGTCTGAAATATTCTGACTGAAGTATTGTATCCTCGATAGTTTTCACGGCCACCATCTAAGTTGAGATACGCTCCTCGTGAGTCACCCCCATCTCTTCTCCCTGTTTCATCCATGTTGAAGGGGGTTCCTCATATGTGTCTTGTCCCTCGTCAGTGGTTGTGCCTCCTGGAAAAGGTTGAGGCTCATAAGTGTCTTCAAATGTTTCCTCCACTGGAATGGTGATGGCCTCCTCTTTTGTTGGTTGATCGGGTGGAGAGGGGGGTCGTTCATATTGTAACAACTTAATCTTTAATTCTGCAACTTGTTGGCATAGCTTAAGTACCTCGTTGGCCGTCAAAGATTCAGGCTCTGGTGAAGTAGCAACATTGACCATCTTTTTAAGTTCTGCCATATGTGGGGTGGGCATCGGTTGCCTCTGTAGCTCCTTCACTTGGTCAGCCAACTGATCATGTGCTTCTAAGAGATTTGCATAGTTTTCCAATATTTGTTGGATACTTTTCGAGGGGATAGCTAGAAATTTGGCAGGATCGATAGGTGCCCCTGGGGTGTTCTCAATGGCTGCTTCTAAATTCTCTTGATTCTGTTGTTGTAATCTTCTGTTCTCTTCTTGAGCAGCTGCTAAGTGGCGGCGAAGTAAGGCCATGTTTCTTTGTAGTCTAGCACTGCGGGCCAGCTGATCTCTGAGTTGTTCTTCAGTCGCCTTTCCCTTCTCTATATATTTAGTTTCGAGCTCCACATGAGCTTGTTGGAGAGCGGTAACCTCATGTTGCAATGCAGTGTTACTCAACTCCAAGGCATTGACACGTGCCTGAAGGTGAGCAGACAAATTGCAAAGCTCATTGTTATTCTCTTCCAATAATCTATACTCCTGCTTAAGTTGTGTGGCAGCTTCAAACATGGTGTCTAGTGCATGACTAAATGAGGTGGATGCATGTGGATGTTGTGCCTACAACGATCGGAAATGGTGACGTGAGTGAAGTGAAATGTGATGATGTTGGAACAAACGTGGGGGTGGGTGGTCCTGTGGATGGTGAAATGTCCATGGGATCGGACGCGATTGTGTGTGAAGTGTGAATCGTGAATACGGGAATGGTGGGTGATGTGTTAGTGGTGGGCGTGAATGTGGGTGAGGTGTGATGGGAAAGGGGATTTCTATTATATTCATCAAGTTGTTGCATCATATTTACAAGGTCTGCCAAAAATGGAGGTAGGGTGGCTTGAGTTGGTTCTGAGGAGGTTAAGAGAGATTCAATGGTTTGGGGTTGGGAAAGAGGAAATGTAGTGGTGAAGGGAATTGGGTGTGTTAACGTTTGGGTAGGGAGATGTGGTTGTTCAAGAGCTGGTTGATAAAATGGGTGACCTAATATGGTTTGATGGGTGGCAGGATGACCCATATGAGGTTCGGAAAATGGGCAAGCAATGATAGAGGTAGGGATAGGTGAGGAGGGCAAAATGGTGGTGTGCGGCATAGGTTCCATAAGGATGGCTGTGGGTTGTTCAATGATGCTAGAGGCGAGGGGTTCGGTGGGTGGAGTGGGTGGTGATGGTGGAGAGGGTATTTGTGTGTTGTCCTCATGTGCATCAGTGTCATTGGGGCTGGTCATGTGCACATCTTCCATCTGAATCATTTTTCCCCTCCGTGGTTGCGTATCCATCCTTCGTTGATCGTATTGAGGAGGGTTGCGATGTAACATGATCCGCATAGCTTCTATAATCCCATATGTCTCAGCTAAAAGGTTCAATGATTCAGCAAATTGGGGGTCCACGTTCTCTGCTTGAAGCATTTGATTCACCATCGCTCTATTTGCCTCTTTTGATAGCTTATGCCTCTTTTGTATCTGCTTGATCGTTTTGTAGAGCCGTTTGAGTTGTGCAGTGTAAGTCGGGGCTTCCTCCTCACTCTCCTCTGCTTCATTTCCCTGTGCCTCTTCTTGACCATGTGTGCCTCCAGCATGAGTATGTTGTGCCTCATCTTCCCAATGTACTCTTCATGCATCAATCTGTGGCCGTCCTCTCTGGGATGATGATCTGGGGCCGTCAGTGTCTGAGAAGAACTCACTCTCAGATAAGTGGGCTGTTTGCAAGAAGCTTTCAAAGTCAAAAGATGTATCCTCTGTCAAAGTAGCCATGGAGGCAAACTCAGCGTCCGTGGGTAGTGGAGGGGCTGATGGAGTGGGCTGTGCCATGCCCCCTGATTGTGGTCCCTGGAGATGGATTGTGAAAGGGGCTACTTGTTCTTCTTCTCTACAGGAGGCTTCAGTGGTGACTTCGCGAGGAATTAGAACCTGTGAAAGTGATCCCCGCATTCGTTTAGTAGGTTGAACCCCTGATTTCCACCCCTGGAAGAATTGCAACTATGAGTACTTAAGGGCCCGTGCGATTGGCACATCATAAGCGAGGCATCTGTAGATTATTCTTGTAATGGCACAACAGCCATTCAAAGTAGGCTTCCTCACTCCTCGTTTGCCTGCTTCATATAACTGGTCAAGGATCCACACTGGCATTTGAATAGGTAAGCTCCCAGTCTCCGCTAGGTATAACCCATACCAGATCTTCTTATGAGGCTGTGTGAATCGGTCTTGCGCCGGAAATGCAAAATGTTGAAGACACATTTGCAATGGTATAGCAATGTTCGGGGTGAGGGCACACATCTCTTTCAATTTCTTGAGTTTATTGTTCTTTATAGACTCCGGTATCAAAGGATCTCGATCGGAGGGTACATGGGTGCCATACATCTGAAGGGCCTCCCTGATTAAAGTGATGTTCCACTCAAACTTTTTCATTTCCTCCTGGTTTGATAGAGAGGGCACCAGGAATGTGCCTGAATGATCTTTATCTCTTGTCGCCTTCAGAGTTGCAATCAAGTAATAGCACCTAAAGAAATCAGGTTTAGGCAGAGATGCACTAAAATAATCCTGCAATCCCGCTTTCTGCCAAATATCTTGAAGAGGAGCTACATTTTGCAATGCTTCAAATTCTCGTGAGAAGAACTGAAAGGTCCACCAAACTCCTCCAAATTCCAACTTGGATTCCCAAATATGATCAGCATCTCCCAAATCTCCTGGCATCTCATTGAACCAATGAGAATGTCCTTTCACTCTTTCTGTTAGGCCACTCGGTGGATCCGAGATGGGAATTCTTCGCACATTCAGGAACTCTTTAGGCCTCGCTGTCAGTGGAGCCTCCACAGGCATGGTACCCCAATTGCTTTGAGTACTAGTGCCTGCGTGGGAGCTTGTTCCTGTTGTTGCTTCCATGAGCCTCCTTGCAGCAGTTGATGTTTATCTGCTAGAAGAAGAGAGGCACATTAGTGTTGCATAGGAAACAGGTCGTAATGGTGTTCCCTCCACAATACTAACATGACAATCCAGATGGTTAGTGGTTAGAGGTGAAGTGTTTGTGATAGATGTGAGTGGTGGTTAGTAGTTAGTGTCGTCCTAGATGCATACTTTGGATATGCAATGTACTCAGAATGCACCTTCATCAAGGTGAATGGATTCATAAAATTGGGTATGGGGGTTTGATACGGGATTTAATTCTCCAAACTTTGATTGAGGATTCGTGGCTCTTAGAGCTGATGACAGGTAAAGGTCGATGAACTAGATTGTGCTGGATTTGGGACCTTTTGGGTACCCACTTCCAGACATTTCTAGGTTTGACCGAAAGTGTAACAGTGTGAGGTGTAGGTATCTTCCTTGAGTTGTTTGCCAAGAGTACTTGTGAGTGTTGATTTGAGCTAGTGACTGGAGGTGAGGTTATTTGGGCTTGTAAGCAGGCCTTGGGCACCCACATCCGTCTATCATTAAGGATAGCCTTCATTGACCACTTAGGGACCCAAATAGAGATGGTATGTCTGGATTGTTGCCTAGGGAACTCCTTCGTTTTGTCCTTGACATTGTGGCTCGCTTGATGCGCTTTTGAGAACCTGTCTCTGGGGCCATGGTTTTTTCCCTTTTGCGTATCCAAATCTGCTTCATGCCACGAGGTACTTCATAGAGCCCAAGTTGGTGCTCATGCTTCTTGATCATAGGTTTCCTCAATGTCGAGTGTTGCTGAGCCTGCCCCTTTAGAATCTTCTTTGGAACAGATGGTAACTCATCATTGACTTCTGTACCTTCATCGAGAGTGACAATCCTCTGCACCATAGAGCTTTGGACAAGAACAACATTGTTATCTTCATGTGGGCTCCTAGAGGGACCAGGAGTTGGTGCCTTTTCTAATGGTTTGACTGCTTGATTTTCTAATTCAATCGTAAGGTGGCTTTGGCCTGCCCAAACCTGAAGAAGTCCACTTCTTAGGTTGAGGTTGACTTCATGATCATAGATCCAGTCTTGGCCCAAGACTAGAGGTTCGGTAAGATCCTCGTCTTCACATACCAACACTTTTGCTGATATTAGGACCTCTTGGATGTAGAGGGGAAACTCCACCTCTCCCATGCAAGGGGTTTCAACACCTCCTAATCCTATCAGATATGCTTCTAGGGGTTTTATCTCCAATTGCAATTGCTGGCAGTAAGAAAGCCGAACTGCACTAGTGGCTACTCCTGAATCAATTAAAGCTCTCACGGTCCTTACACTCTTTCCTTGTCCTACTTCTAGGGTCACAAAAGGTCGTCGATCAACTATCTTATGAGACCGTTCACCTGAAGCTTTGCACATGGCTATGTGATAACCTAGAGCTTCATGAGCGTCAGTCATGGGTTGATCTCTACCTTGCCTTCTCAATTTCATTCGTCGAATGTGTTCTAAAGCTTCGGCATGTGCTTCTTCTCGAATTCGCTTTTCCTCTTCCTTATGTTTCTTTGCAGTATTAAGTCGATTGAGCATTTCTTCAGTTAGGGGTTCTTGATATAGCTTGACTCTACATCCGCTTATGTAACTTGGTAGTACATCACCTTCTAGAGTGGCTAGTTGTACTACTCCACTTGTGGAGATCCTACTGATAATCATTGGTCCATACCCTCTTTTCTCTAACTTTCATGCATGTTGCTTCAATGTGTAGACTAGGACTAGGTCTCCTCCTTTCAAGCCTTTATCCTTCACATGTGTATCAAAATACGCCTTTTGCCTCTTCTTGGCTGCATAGATTCCTGCTGCAGCTCTCAATCGTGTCTCACCTAAACGTTCAAGATCAAAGATTCTAGAGGAGAGTTCATGGCCTGTCCAGTCATGCTCTTGTGCTAATTTTAATGTAGGTATCAAGAAGTCCAATGGTAGCACCGCATTCTGACAAACCTCACACCTCTTCACGTAGGTATGTGCATCCATGTGAAGGGTGGGCCACCAAAATCCTACAAATAGTATTGCCTTGATCACCGGATCTGGACCAAAGTGTCCCCCTTCTACACCTTGGTGAGCAGTTTCTAATATCTTGAGGTATTCGCTCTCATGGACACACAGTCTTAGGTAACCATCTTTACCACGTTTGTATAAATTATCACCAATGATTGCATAATCTAAGGCTTCTTGTTCCAAACTCCTTTGTCTAGTCAAAGTCATATCTTGAGGGAATGTTTTCGTCCTCAGAAAGGCTACTAATGGTTCACTCCAATCTGGTACTAAAGGTATTCGATAAAGAGTAGCATGTTCCACTGGTGGTTTAGTGCGACAGATTAGGCATTCTTTGCACATTCTATGGACATCAACTTCCATAGTTGGCCAATGCACTCCTAGTTTCCTTAGTGTCTGTAGGGTTTGTTGTTTTGAGTGGTGTTGCTCTAATGCACCTACGTGTGCTAATTGCAACCATTTAGCATACTCGTCCTCTTCCACACAACAGGCTAATACTCCTTGATCGGTATGCTTGTACATACTTCCTGCCAAGATATGATACTTTTGAGCTTTTACTATCTCTCTATCTTTTGTGTGTATTACTGGGTGATTAGGGCCGTATGTCAATACTAGCACTAATGGCTTAGCCCACTGAGGTACAACTTCCAAATTAAACAAGTAAGCATCAGGTAAGTCATCTGACACTCCTTGTGGGGCCTCTGCTGATGTGAGCCGTGAGAGATGATTTGCTCTTAGGTGGGTCTTGCCTTTCCTCACCACAACCTCAAAGTCGTATTCCATTAGTAAGAGGAACCATCTTACCAATCTACCTGTATTGCATGGCTTGTTTACCAAGTACAACAGAGCTTGATGATCAGTAAAAAATTTAAACTTATTTGCAAGCAAATAGTGTCTAAACTTTTTAACTGCATATACCATGCCTAACCCTTCTCGTTCAGTGGTGGTATAATTTCGTTCAGCCGCATTCAACTGTCTACTGGCATAGGCAATTGGAAAATCCATATTACCTTCACCTGTAGGTTGTGCTAGCACGCATCCAATTGCATAATTGGATGCATCTACATGGACATGGAATGGCTTATTCCAATCTGGTGTGGTCAAGATTGGTGCTGAACGCAATCTCCGTTTGAGCTCCTTGAAAGAGTTCTCACATTCATCAGTCCAATCAAAGTTAGTTAGAAGGGCATACAGAGGCTTTGCAATGACTGCATACATGTGAATGAACTGGCGGTAGTAACCACAATGCCCCATGAAGGCCTGTACTTCCTTGATATTCCTTGGCCTAGGTAATTTTGCAATGGCTCTCACTTTCTCCTCATCTGTGGATATGCCATTTTTAGACACTATGTGTCCTAGAATTTTGCCTTGCCTGACCATGAAAACACACTTTTCTGGGTTCAGGCAGACTTGATATTCTCTACATTTGTCAAAGATTTGTCTGAGTTCAGGTATATGGGTCTATCTAATGTTGGAATGAGCGCAAAGATCATCAACATAGACTTCCAAATTTTTCCTCAATAATTCTTTGAATACATGGCACATCAATCTTTGGAAGGTAGCGGGTGCATTGGTAAGCCCAAATGGAATTACCCGAAAAGCAAATATGCCCCACTCCATGGCAAAAGCCGTCTTATGCTAATCTTCTGGTGCAATGGCTACCTGATTGTAGCCAGAGAACCCATCCAGGAAGTTGTACACTTCCTTGCCTGCTATCCTTTCTAATAGATGCTCAGTGATAGGAAGCAGATAGCTATCTCTGATAGTGGTTGCGTTAACCTTCTTCAAGTTAATGCATACACGTAATTTGCCATTCTTTTTGGGCATCACTACAATGGAGGATACCCATTCAATGTGCTCAATTTCATAGATAAATCCAGCTTCAACCAAGCGATCTATCTCTTCCTTAATCTTGGCAGCATAGCTATCATTGTATGTGTATGGTTTTTGTTTAGAGGGACTGGCCTCTGAGGTCATGGGGATCGTGTGTGAGCATATGTCAGGGTCTACACCTTTCAGGTCCTTGTAGCTCCAAGCGAATACATCTCTGTACTCTCTTAGCAAAGCTATCAACTCTTGCTCTTCTTCTTCCGTCAGGTCATGCCCTATGTAAGTGCATCTTTCTTCTCCCTCTTCTATGGCTAAAACTATTTTCTTGGTAGTTTCCTTGCTATCATAGGCCTCTCCTGCTTGGGCTTCGCGTTTAGGCATTCTTATCATGACTCTCCTATCATCTATCTCATATTTTTTAAAGTTTTCAGGGACCTCAAACAAGGATTCTTCTTCCTCCGGAGTGACTTCCTTCTTCCTTCTTTTCTCTTGTTCACTCTTAGTGGTCACTTGTGTGGCTAATCTCATATCATTAATGATCTCTTTATGTCTTTGAGGGTGAACTTCTACCTCATAGAAGTATTCTTCATCTGATGCAAAAGGTGGGTCCATAATGATTGACTCTAGATCGGAGTCACTTGTATCCTCAAATGCATCAGGGCTAGGTTCGCATTCTTCTAAAATTGAGTCCCCCATGATTGGTTATATTGAAAAGACTGAAATGTCATAGCCATCCTCATCACAGTGGGGTGTCCATTGTTCTTCATTGATGGCTACATCCATTGTTGCTAAAATTTCTGCCCAGCCGTGAGGTTCAAATTCTTCGTCAGGAAATACTACAGGTGTGTAGGCTGGGTCTTGAGTTGATCTATGAGTATCCTTAGCACCTACTTCTCTTGCTTTTTCTCTCTTCTCTTCTTCTACTGCCACCTTGCACATCCATAGGTGTGTGTCTTCATGCATCCATGAGGATCCTGATCCTATGGACTGCACTGACTCCCTGTCATCCTTGGCTCTATGGATGGGATTCCATTGAATAGGCGGTACATCTCTATGCGAGTAATCCTTGAGATTGACTTTGGTTGTAACACCTAGATGTTGCAAATACAAGGAATTGGTTCCCCAATCCTGTACCACTTGCAATTGCTGCATAAATGGCCTTCCCAAAATGATCTCGTAGGCTTGGTTTTTGCTAAAGTCGCATATAGCAAAAGTGTGCTCGAACTCAACACCACATGTAGTGAGAGTTATTCCTTCTAGCAATCCTAAGGGCCTCTCAATATGACCATCTGCCATCTGCAATTTCATTCTCGTTGGCCTGAGTGCTGGCTTGCCCCAACGCTTCCATAGGGAAGTGGTAGCAATTGCAACTCCTGCACTTGAGTCCAAAATTGCTTTGGTTGTGTATTCCTGATGGGTAACTGGGAGATAGGTATTTCCTTCTTCTCCTTCACTCATATCTCCTATCTTATCCAATGGTATTTCTAGCACTGTTCTATGTGATCCTACCTGGGAACGCGATTTCGCTATGTCTGGTACTTGTTTGGCTACGTGTTTCCACACTTCTGGTTTAACTTTGAGTAGCTCTTCTAAAGTGAGATTGCACTTCACTTTAGTGTTCTTTACTACCTCCGTATTCCTAGGTATGACCGAATCTTCATTTCTTATCATGATTGTGGGTGCTCTCATGCAAGTTTACTTAGTTTCCCATGGGCCTGTGAAATGGGGTAGTTCCTGTAAAAAATTAGATTTGAAGTCTAATCTCTCTTGAGATTGGGCGCTCTCCTGCTCTTCATAAATAGAAGGGATGTCTTGTGGGAATTGATCATGTGCGTCATCCACAAGTGCAATGGGAGGAGGGGCTTCACTTTCCCTAGCCCACCTCTGTTCCTGAATCTCTCTCAAGAACTCTGGTGAATACCTATTCATAGAAGAAGAGGTGTCTGGTTCAGTGGATTTAGGCACATAAGCTTCCTGGGGAGGAATGCTTATTCTATCTCTTGCACTCTCCTTAATCTGGGAGATGGATCCTTTCCCAGACTTTGTAAGTAACCTCTCCAATCTATCTAATAGACCATCGAAATGCAAGGGTGTTCTTGTGGAGCTAGAGCCATTGAACAAGCGACTTGCTTCGAACATGGCTTGCACCAATTCGACCATCTTAGCACAAAGTTTTGTTCTCTCTACCTCTAGATCGGCCCTAGGGTAACATTTGTCATGATCTGTTACATTTGGCCCTTCTTGGATTCTGGCCTGATATGCTCTAAGCATCATGTCTAGATCCTCAGGAGTGGGATCGGCTAGGACTGATCCTACTCTGGGTGGTGGGTGGGCTACATGTAGTGGCTTAGAAAGTTGGGGAATGGAAGGTGATGGGTTGGAGGGAAACGGAATGTGTGGTGGTGGGTTAGTGTGAGAGTGGTTTTGAGATGCAAGTTCACTTATCTTTGTTTTGGTTTCTCTCAAGCTCTTCAAGTTCGCTCATTTTCTGTGACCATTGTCTTTTCATTCTCTCCCGGCTATCTCTCCATGCTCTTGTCCTTTTCTTGGTTATACTCTCTGTCTCACTAACCTCAGAACTCTTTTCCTGCACTACTCCTTGAGTTTGCTGCAAAGCTTGAGCTTGGGTGACTACTTGCACTGGGGCAGTGGAAGTTACACTTCCTGTTGAGTCTACTACTAGTCCAATGACGTTGATAGGAGTGATTTTTGGCAGGTTATTGGGGTTCTTCGGGCAATCTCGTAAGAGATGCTCTTTTCCGCAATCTTGACAGAAGCCTTGAATTGTTACTAGTTGGGGTTGAGTAGGGGCAGGCAGTGGACAATCACGTATGAGGTGATCTCCTTGACATATGAAGCATGGTCCTCTAGGAAATGGGGGTCGCACTTGCCTAGGTTGAGGTCTAGAGTTGGGGTTTGTGTACATGACATTAGCATACTCAGGTTCCCCACTATTTTCACTTGGGTCCTCATAATAGTATGACTCGTTATGCTCGGGTGACTGCTCGGATCACTGTCTGATAGCAACGGTGTGACTGGGACTATGGCTCTGTTCAGATTTTCTTCAGTAGATGCATATTTTACTGGGATCACATTGGTTGGAGCAGGGGGTTGCTGCGCTAGGATTGGTTGAGGTTTTTGCTGCCCTTGATAAGGTGGCTGATAAGGTTGTTGTGATCTTCCGTATTGCTGTGGTGGGTACTGATTCTGGTATCTACCCTGTTGTGGATATGGCTGAGGGTAATTTTTCCTGATAGTTTGTTTGTTATAAGGGCAGTCTTGTGCGGTGTGGTTGGTATACCTTCGCTCTATGGTGCAGTACTGGCTACTAGGATTCACTTGGGGTTGGGCCATAATGGGACATACACTTGCCATATGGTCACCTCCACAAGTATAGCACCGCTTCACTGGGGCAAATCTTGGAATTTGTTTGTTAGCGACACCTAGTTTTTGAGCTACCTTCTCTGCAAGTTCTTCAATGGATGTGGATTGACTCGACATAAGG
Organism: Ceratopteris richardii; assembly: GCA_020310875.1. Taxonomy (NCBI): domain Eukaryota; kingdom Viridiplantae; phylum Streptophyta; class Polypodiopsida; order Polypodiales; family Pteridaceae; genus Ceratopteris; species Ceratopteris richardii. The sequence goes on along the minus strand of CM035425.1, from coordinate 119,711,902 downwards.
CTACTAGAGCTATCCGAATCCTTGTAGATTTTTGATAGCTCCAACTCCTCACCTAGATTATCCTCAATGTCTATGCACATGCGCACACATTCTTCTATAGTTATGGGGTCCTTCAAATACACATATGACCTGAGCTTGGTGCTCAACAATCCATCTAAGAACAAAGCCACTTGCTTGGCTAGTGTGGGTAACTCAGGCATTGGGCACCTCTCTAGGTATTGCCTAAACCGTCTTCCTGCAAGCCTAACAGTCTCGTGCGGTGTTTGCTTGAAGCTATGAATTAGTGAGGAAGTGTTATGCTTTATGCAACTCTTAGAAAACTCCGTGATGAATGCCTCCAACAGTTGATCTATGCTCCTAAACTGCCTCTCATTCAGGGGTTGAAACCATGTAAGGGCGATGTTCCTAAGGGTTAGACCAAAAGCATTGTATTGCGTGAATAGTTCCTCCACTTGTTTAGCTCTCAAGACTTGTCTAAATTCAGCTACATGATCGTATGGGTCTCCAGTACCATCGAAGTAATTCTTCATGGACTTCACTAGCTGAGTTGGCCTCAGGGTCCTAGTGTGTTCTCTCGGCGGGCAAAGGGAAATTGTCAGCATTTCTTTGGTTCCTTGGGGCTCTAGGTCTCTCGGTTTCTTCTGTATCCGTCTCTGTTCTCATCCTTTCTCTTCCCAAAGGGTTGGCAAAGCTTACCTCAGGTATGTCTCTACTTCTATCCCTTTGAGCTCCATGAGCTTGGGAGGTCCCAGCTCCTTGGTGGCTGTAAGACACATGGGACCGAGGTTGGGGAAAAACAAATTCACCTTTCCAAGTGTAGGCATGTCTCCCATGGTCAGAGACCACGAAGATCCGCTCTGACATATTGTCTAGGTAAGTTACTTTGCCTGGGTTTTCAGGGTCTTTAAACTCATAAATGGTGAGGGCTCCTATTTCCTGAGGTTGGGCAGGCTTATACCTCCAAAAAGCCTCATCGGTTTCACGATTTAAAAGTAAATCCATACTCTTATTGTCCTGGGGAACCCACTCTGGTGTCATGATTCTGGTCAGGACTGATTTACCACGGGGAGTTCTTGGCTCTCTCTTTAAGTTCCCTTGCTCTATATCACCCATGTCGGTCTCTACGGTCACATTCCCAAACTCATCTGTTCTATCTGGAAGGGTGGTGACTACATAAATAGTCCTTCTTTATCTAGGTATGCTCCATTCTCGAACTTGACTACCGGGTGTTCTAGTCCATGGGGTTGATCAGGGTTCTTAATATGGACCACAGGTCTTCTTAGGCCATCTTCGTAGATGCGAGCACCTAGACGATTAGTCTTGATGTGTTCCAATTGAGTCTTGTAAGGTCCTTCTGGCTTTTCTAGATATGCCACCCCTGAGCTACCTATTGGTCTCTCCATGTTATAGGACATCTCAGAATCACTTGTTTCTGATATGGGAGTGTATGGGTAATCACTCAACTGCTGGGCCCAAGACCTAGCAGTGTGATTGACACTAGCTTCAGAAGATATGAGGCTTTGTCAATCTCGGCCTAAGTGTCTGCCTGACCTAAGGTTCATATGCCTGGTCTCTCTACCCCCTTGGTCCCAAGTACACTCTCGTTGCAGGTTAATTTGCACCAATCACTTTGTTCTTTTTAGTTGAATATTGTGTTAAGCTCTTTTTTGAAATCACATCGTCAGGAGTACTTAAGTGAATTTCACACTTGATATTTGCTCGATTCAAGTTTACTTTTGTTCCTTAGATTTTTCGCACTTAAGCTCTACTTAATGCTTGTACTTTGTCGATTAGTTCTCTTGGACTTGATTTGTGTATGACGTTGCCCTAATTATTTACCACACCTAAGTCGTACTTAGCCTAAGCTAGGAATTGACAAAGGAGGGTTGAGAGAACTTCCAACCTCAATCCTCTGGTTGCTCAGACTACTACACCAGCCCAGGAAGCCTTCTCCCAAGCTTGGTACTCACCCTTGCTAGCTTGTCTTGGAATGCCTTGAGTGCATGCAGTGTTCCTGCAAAAGTTCACAAGTTAATATAGCTCCTTTACCACAATGGATTGAAAGACACACATCAACAATTATAGGCCCCCCTTGGAGTAACTCGCTGTACCCCCAAAAGCTTATGACCACCTAGTCCCACCTAAAGGCCAACTTAAAAATACATGTTCTAAAACTCCACGTATGATTCTTACAAAAACTAGTCGAGGTCCACGTAGGATTCTCAACAAGCTTTCCAACAAGACCAAAATCTCAACAATCGGAGTTTGTATGGTGAAGTTATGACCATTCACGCATTTAGGGGTCAAAACAGGCTCTCAGGGTTCAGGAAATTCCTCCCTGGTTTTTAGGTATTTTGCCCACTTCTAAGGCTCTAATATCATCCCAATGTGTCCAAAATTAAGCCCAAAAGTACCTCAATTCAATCAATTAATTCACCCTAAAATTTCATGCGTTAAGCCTATGTATCGCGATAGGTCGGGTCGGTGTGTCACGATAGGTGGAAGTGTCGCGATAGGTCGGTGTGTCGCGATAGGTGGAAGTGTCGCGATAGGTGGAAGTGCCGTGATATTTGGGAGTGTTGCGATAGGTCGAAGTGTCGCGATACTTGGGAGTGTCGCGATAGGTCGAAGTGTCGCGATAGGTGGAAGTGTCGCGATAGGTGGAAGTGTCGCGATACTTGGGAGTGTCGTGATAGGTCGAAGTGTCACGATAGGTGGAAGTGTCGCGATACTTGAGAGTGTCGTGATAGGTCGAAGTGTCGTGATACTTGGGAGTGTCGCGATAGGCCGAAGTGTCGCGATACTTGGGAGTGTCGCGATAAGTCGAAGTGTCACGATAGGTCGAAGTGTCACGATACTTGGGAGTGTCGCGATAGGTCGAAGTGTTGCGATTCTTGGGAGTGTCGCGATAGACCGGGATATGGTGAATTTTTCTGATCTCGCTAATGATCATAGGAGCTCTCGGCTTGCGCTGTGTCATGGTGCACTCAGAATCGTGATTGGGTCAACTTTTCAGTGTGTCGCGATAGCTCGAGCTCGACGCCTCGGGGCTTGCGCAGAGAAAATCCGTACCTACTGAGCTTGCTGGAGATGGTGAGGATGCTGCAACCTGCAAGATTCATGCAAAAACACACAAAAACAAGAACACACACTCGTTCTCTCTCAAACTCGCACAAAGCAAATTAGGTGAATGGAATGAAAGAAGGAATATGAAGTGGAGAAGGAGATGGAAGTGGAGAAGGAGATGGAGATGGAGGTGGAGAAAAACAAGAAATTTACCTATTACTTACCATTCCAACACGTCCTCTCTACGTCTTACCATCACACGCTCATCCTCAAAGCTCGAATCCCCGGTAACAGCGCCAAAATTTGGTGTAGCTCAGTGATGAGTAGCACCTCCTTTAATGTCAATCCGGGAAGACATGAGGATGGTATGAAGACCTCGAGCAAGTGAAGGCACAAATGTGTGAGTGAGAAGCACACAAACATGCACACACATACACACACACGGCAAGAACAAAGAGAGTAAGACAATGGAATCACTTCTATTACAACCAAGTTCTCATACAAGTTCAAAACTACAAGAAGCTAGCCCCGAAAATGAGCTCTAGTCGAGAGTACACATGGAATGACCAGGAAAAAAGAGAAAATTAGAGACATGTCTACTTGTAATGAAGATACCCAATCAAAACAAGATCTTACAACACAAGTGAAGCAATCAGACAAGCATACAACAGGGCCCAAAAAGAGCTTGAAGCATAGCCTAGATCCTTGTGGAATCAAAGGCTTCGAGACTGTTGAAATCAATAAAGAAGGAGGTTGGTACCTTTGATCTATTAAAAATGGATGCAAGATTCATGTCAGAAGTTATATATATAACTCTTAGTCTATGCTAGAAGTAATAGAATCATCAGGGAGTGATAAGGAATACACTGTGCCATTGAAGGCGATAACAAGAGCAAAAGCTAGAGAGACCCCAGAAAAACCTGAAAAACACAATCAAAGTGACCTAGAGACGAATACGCCTGCACCTCAAATAGTTGAAGATTCGGAAGAGCCTGAGAAAAGTGTTGTAAGCAAACGAACACAAAGATGGAAGATCCGAAGAGATAAAATAAAGGAAAGGAAACTACAAGAAAAGAAGGAAAATGAAAAGAATGAACAAACTCAAAAAGAAAAAATGAACCTGGAAGAAGGAAATAAGAATGAAAGGCATAAAAAGGATGAGATAGGATCGGTTTTAGCAGATCCCATGCCTGAAGAATTAGCCATGTGGATTCAGTACAAGGCACGAATAAGAGCAGGACCTACCATAGAACAGCATGAAAGAGAATATCCTAGAGGTGACCTAGAGAAAGAGAGGTTGGAGATCTGCAAAAAATTAATAGAAGTTGGTCAACAGACCTTAGAAAAACCTGCGTTGCCATTACCCAATACCCGAATTTCCGAAAGAGAATTCCAAGAGTGCGTCATCACTAATGATCACAAAAAACCCGAAGCAAGTAAGACACAGAATGGCAATTATTGTGAGGGTAAAGGGAAGGATCCATTGTTCCCGAAGTAGAAGGGGAATGGCCTAAAGACTTGTGGGCAAGAGTCCAAGAAGACAGGTGGAAGAAAGTGGAAGGAATTGAACCGCCCTTTGAAGAGCTAGAAGCAGAAGATGGAATAGAGGATTCAATACCTGAGTTGAATTCAAATGAAATATTACCAATTGATCTGAGTAACAAAGAAAATGATAGTGTAAAGGTTTTGCCAAATTACACAGGAGAGTACGAACATAATTCATAATTGTATTGCATTCTCTCAATAAGGAAAAAAGAATCGAACCCATCAGTCCAAACATCGGATATCATACAACACCTTAGAAAGGTAAAAATCCCTTGTACCCTAACATTAGAAGAGCTATTGAAGGTTAAACCACATTTGAAGGAGAAATTGACCAGTCAATTGGAGATCAAGATGAAAGAAAAAGAGATATCTGATGAAGTAAACACAGTAAAGATCCCACTGGATAAGGTAGGAGATTTTAGTGAGGGAGATGAAGGAAACACTTGCCTTCCAATTACTTATAGGGGTTATACCACCAAAGCCATCTTAGATTCCGGAGCTGGTGTAGGCATTGCTACTAGAGAAATATGGGAGAAATGGGGAAAACCAGCTTTAAGACCAACGCGCATGAAGATACAAATGGCAGACGGACACACAGAAAGACCCTTGGGATTATTGGAACGAGTAATTTTTTCCACATGCGGAGTTGAATTTGAACACACCTTAGCAATATGTCAATTTGAAAGGGCAAGCAATTATGAAATGATACTTGGGAGACCTTTCATGAGACAGCTAAAGGTTGTGCAAGATTGGAGAAAAGATGATGTATACCTACAGCATGAAGGAACCACCATGAGAATAAATCTCCACACATATACATATCAAGATGTTCCCCCCTTACAATGGAATCAAATTCATAAGGAGGAAGATGATCAGTCAATTCACAGCATAGGTTCTAGTGACCAATCTTGGATGAACGAGGACACTCATCTATGGATATGCCAAACTGCAAAAAAGGAAGAGGATAGGAGAAAGGGATGGCAGCAAAGGCAAGGAGTAGCTAGGTCTGTACAAGATCCAGCTTACATGCCTCAAGTCTTTTTGGATGAAGAGTTTGAACCTCACGGTTGGATGGAGATTTTAGCGACCTTCGATGTATGTGTGAACGAAGAAGTAATAACTATGAATGAATGTATTGATGAGGAAGGATATGACGTTAGTCTATATGTGGTAGTCCTTCAGGAGGCTGAAGAAGAAGTGATAGAGAAAGAATGGAAGGAGGACTATGAGAGCATTGAGATGGAGCAAGAACCAATGGAACCAGAGAATGAAAATCAAAAAATAGGTGTCACAGCTAACGAAAACAACCAGGAACCTACACAGGAAGAAGAGCTGGAGTTAGATAAAGAACCAAAAGGTGAAGAAAACAAGCCACAAGATCAGTTTGAAGTGCCAACCCACTTCAAAAAATATGAAGTAGAAGAGAGAAAAATTGCTATTCAAATGCCTAAAAGAGAAGCACAGCCAGGAATAACATATGACAATAAAGAACAAACCAAGAAGATAGTAGTAACCTTAGAGGAAGGAGAAGAACGATGTACTTTCATAGGACAGGATGTCTCAATGGAGGAAGAACAAGAGTTAATACGCCTCATAAGGGAATATCGGGATGTCTTTGCCTAGACCTATAAGGACTTGAAAGGAGTAGATCCATCTATATGTGCCCATAGAATCCCCATGACATCCAAAGCCAAACCTTCTAAACAAAGACCGTATACATACAATGATGTGTATTCAGCAAAGATAAAGGAAGAGATAGATAAGTTGTTAGATGCTGGATTCATTTACGAGATCGAACACATGGAATGGGTATCACCTTTGGTGGTTGTACCAAAAAAGAATGGGAAGTTAAGAGTGTGCATCAATCTAAAGAAAGTAAATGTCGCGACCATAAGGGATAGTTAACCATTACCCATTACGGATCATCTGTTGGAAAGAGTGGTAGGGAAGGAAGTTTATAGTTTTTTGGACGGCTTTTCAGGGTATAATCAGGTAGCCATTGCTCCTGAGGACCAACATAAAATTGCTTTTGCAACTGAATGGGGAGTATACGCCTTTAGAGTCATGCCTTTTGGTCTAACTAATGCCCCAGACACCTTCCAAAGATTGATGTGCCATGTATTCAAAGAGTTCCTGAGAAAGAGTATGGAGGTATACGTGGACGATCTATGTACTTATTCAGCTTTACGATCAGAGCACATCCCTGAACTAGAAAAGATATTTGCCAAATGTCGACAATATCGAGTATGCCTCAACCCAGAAAAATGTGGGTTCGACAAGGAAAAATATTAGGACATATTGTCTCTAAAAATGGAATTTAAACTGATGAAGACAAAATCAAAGTAATTCTGGATTTACCAAGACCAAAGACTGCTAAAGAAGTACAAGCATTTATGGGACACTGTGGATACTACCGAAGATTTATACATATGTATGCCATAATTGCTAGACCTCTCTATGCACTCTTGTCTCAATTTAATTGGACCGAAGAATGTGAGAAAGCCTTTAATGAGTTAAAGAATCGATTGAGTTCAGCACCAATCCTTCGAGTACCTAACTGGAATAAGCCATTTGACATTCATGTGGATGCTTCCAAGTTTGCCATTGGTTGCATCTTAGCTCAACCTGCAGATACAGGAAAGCTGGACCACCCTATAGCCTATGCCAGTAGACAATTAAATCAAGCAGAGCGCAATTATACCACAACTGAGAGAGAAGGCCTAGGGATGGTGTACGCAGTGAAAAAGTTCAGACATTACCTATTGGCAAACAAATTCAAATTCTTCATTGATCATCAAGCCCTACTGTACTTAGTCAATAAACCTTGCAATACAGGAAGACTAGTATGATGGTTTTTATTGCTAATGGAATTTGATTTTGAGGTAGTAGTCAAGAAAGGAAATACCCACATAAGAGCAGATCACTTATCAAGAATGACCCATGGAGAACCACCCATAGGAGTACTAGATGATCTGCCAGATACGTACCTTTTTAACCTGGAAGTATGTCCCCAATGGGCAGAAAAGTTGATCCCTATACTCACGCATGGACCTAAAGATGGGATCACACCAAACCGAACCCAAGACCTTTGGATGCAAACGGAACATGGCAAACCCTGAGGAGATTAGGCATATATTGGCCAACCATGCAGAGGGATGCACATAACTATGTATCAGCCTGCCAAACCTGTCAAGAACAAAATCCAGAAGAGAACTCTACGTTATGCTACTCCACAGTAGCACCGAGATGGAGCATGCCTCTGGTAAAATTCTTAAAGACCCAAGAATACCTAGAAGGAGCCACTTCAGCAAGGAAACGTGCACTTGTAGAACAGAGCAAGGATTATGCCATTATAGGAAAACAACTTTTCAAGTGAGGGAGAGATAATCAGTTACGATTGTGCATTCATGAAGACGAATATCTTGCTGTTTTAGAGATGGCACATACAGGAGCTGCAGGAGGACATTTCTCTGCAGATAAAACAACAAAAATGGTCCTCTTTGCTGGAATGTGGTGGCCAACTCTACATCAAGATGCCGTAACATATGTGCAACGATGTGATACTTGTCAACGAACAAAATATCCAATTATAAGAGATGAGATGCCACTGAGACCCATGATGAGTGCCAAAGCTTTCACTAAATGGGGAATAGACTTCATAGGACCTATTAGCCCACCAACGAAAGGATCCCATGCTGAATATATAATTGTAGCCACATACTATCTGACCAAATGGGTTGAAGCCAAAGCAACCAAGAAAAATGACGCAAGAACTACGGCCAAGTTTCTCTTTGAGAACGTTTTCACTAGATTTGGACTACCAATAGAAATTGTGAGTGATAGAGGTACGCACTTTGTGAATGAAGTTATAGAAGCCTTACTGAATGAATTCTTGGTAATTCATAAGAAATCAGCTCCTTATCACCCACAAGCCAATGGACAAGCCGAAAGTTCGAATAAAATCTTGTGTACAGTTCTCACAAAAATTGTTAACAATGGTAGATCTGATTGGGATAAGCAATTACATCATGCTTTATGGGAATTTCGAGTAGTCTACAAAACTACCATAGGCACTACTCCTTTTAACTTAGTGTATGGACAAAATGCTATGTTGCCAATTGATTTCTTAATTCCCACTCTCAGAGTAGCAACCACTTACGAGTGGATGGGACATGAACTATCAGCTCAATTGGATCAAATAGAAAAGCTTCACGAAACTAGGTTACAAGTAGTAGCAGGCATTTATGCTGCTAAACGACGACAGAAAGCATACTTTGATGCTCACATTAAAGACAAAAATTTGAAGGAAGGAGATTTAGTTTTGGTATATACCTTGAAACACCACGCTAAGAAGTTGCAAAAGATAGGATATGGCCCATTAATCATCAATCGTATATCGAAAAGTGGAGCCATCAGCTTAGCAACCCTAGATGGAGAAGTATTACCAAACTATATCAGTGGATGTCGAGTGAAAAAATATCTAGAACCGTTGGTTGAAGAAACAATGTCATGATTAATCAAGGGCAAGAATAGACGCATCGAGGAGGAAAGGATACGAGAAGAAGCGAGACAGAAAGCACTAGAACGAATTAAAAAACGGAAAGAGTGGATGAGAGAGAGATGAGAGATATCGACTAGGAGAAGAACTCATCCCAATGGATAATTTTAGAGCCACTAAAAACCTAGGTCCATAGAGAACACAACCATATTTGAATTTGGGAGCGGGTAAAACGGAGTACCACTTAGTGGATGCTCTCATTGACACAGGAGCCGCCATAAGCTGTATCAAACTTTCTTTGACTCAGAAACTCAAGGAGGAATTACGTCCATCGATGGCACAGTTGATAGGAATAGGAGGAACAATTACTCAATGTATAGGTGAAATCACCTTACCTCTGCATCTTGGCAACAACACTATGGAACAGAAGCTATTAGTGTGTCATGATCAGGATTTACTCAAAGATGTAGTGTTAGGTCAAGACTGGATATACGAATATGAGGTGACCATTCAATTGGCTTTAGGATACATCTCAGCCAAGATAGGACATCGTAAGTATTCAGTTTGCTAGACGAACGACCAATCAAAGCCGCAAGCATAGAGCCAAAAATTCACTATAATGAACACAGTCATGAATGTATGTTCACTAGCACTATAGAAACCCCTTCATCAAGTACTTCATGTGAGGACACACTGAATCCTGCTTGCATACCATCTTCTAATCTAGCAAGTCACAAGAGTGTCATTCTATCTGAAAACAGCCGTAGTGAAGAACCATGCACAAGAGAGACTAGTCCTCTGAGTAATCCAAAGTCTGTACCTATTAGAATATACCCTATTCCGTACACTAAACAAGCTTGGATAAGGAAGGATCAAACGGATGCATATCTTCAACAACAGGAACATCTTCGACATCAGAACGACCAATCAAACAAGAAGGCAAATCATTTTGAACACCAATGTCAACGACGAATTGCTAGGATATGGATTCCAAAGAAAGTAGTAGCCGCCCAACCGGATCGAGTGCAAATATGGATTCCAAAATCATGTGCTCCAAAGACGCTAAACCAAAACGATGAACCACTGCACAAGGAGAACCAATATGGTCTAAGGGAAAAACAGCCAAAGAAGAATAGCTACAGGAAAGAGAAGGTGTCTGCAGTTGCAACACAAGCCAGTCCGAGATTCAAAAGCAGATAGAGCAGACGTACAACATGAGAGGCACCACATTCATCAGGAATGTTCGGGATACAATACGTCCCAACAGAGTAAAGCAGATTTGGTTGTTGAAAGACAAGACAAACTGCATGCATCATCCAACTACTTCAAGTTGCACACATTTGGAGTTATCAGGACCCAAAGTATGCATGATAGGGCCACATTACAAGGCCAAGCATTCGGCACATCTTTCTTCTATTTCAGGATAGTCGAGCACATTTTCCTCTTGGGAAATAGGAGAGCACTTGTACATACATTAAGAAAATCACTCAAAAAGTAATAACCGCTTCGGCTATGACCTAACTTTTCTGTTTTTCTTTTCAGAAGAAAATATAAAAATATCTAAAATATGGAAAAATCTAGGTATTACCTTTCTCACACCCATGGGAAAGGGACGACACCATTCACGCGGAGATTTGCCAATCTAATAAAGGGCATATGAAGGATGATTCTAAATATTATTCGGTGACTAATTACTGCCATCAATTGAGTGCAGATGGCATCTCCCAATTCTGAAGCTACGCAAGGGGAAGAGGTGCAACTTCTTCCATTGGAATCAATAACGAAAGCAAGAGGCCATTGGTTTCTGGATGACCAACCAGTGTCAGACCTTATTTTCATGGCCACAATCAAGATTATGGATAGGGATCACTACTTCCCTATTATGTCGCAAGACTTCAATACTATAATACAAGGATTACCGCATATAGAGGATGTCTGGACACAAGCAGGAATAGAGGCTGTCTAAAACTGCCTCTTTATTTGCCAGATTTTCAAAGATGCACGCAAGTGATGAACACACTTCAGCCTGCAGCGACGAAGATATCAGTTCCTGAAGCAAGAGTATTGGACAAAGTGGGTACCTGGAAAACCATTCAATTCACTCATGAGTTAATCAACAAAGCTTTCGGCTGGAATCAAGAAGGAATCACCAATGTCAAGGAGGAATGTCATGATCCAAAAAAGAGATCCTTTTTGGATATCAACAGAACGGATATTGAAGATGCTGTCTGCTTGGTGCATCAGCACTTTTGTTTTCCTAGTATGCATAGATACACATCACCTCAAAAGATTGTCGTACAACTGCTTTCACATGCTATGAGGCAAGTCGGTAATAAAGTAAATATGACTCCATATGTTCAAGAACGTCTATTTGAAGCCAAGAAGAAGTGGGGTTAGAAAAAGTTTCTCAATGGCAGTTCAGCTTTGACCTTACTTATCTATGAGGCACTCAAAATGAAAAACTGCTTGCGTGAGATGCCAACCTCAGAAGGGCTAGCCAAATATGCAAAGTCAGCTACAGTCCCAAAGAAAAAGAAGACAGTCATTGCTGTTGAAGAAGTAGGAACGAGTTCAAGGACACCTATGAAAGGAACTAAACGCTTAAGAGAGGAAGAAGCTCAGGAGACACCCACTTCGAAGAGGACACACATCTTACCAAAGATTCCTGGAAATCAACCACCAATTACGAAAAGAGACCTCTCTGCTGCCCTAGAAGAAACACATAAGTATATGCAGGGGCAGATAAATCTGAATATTCAAGGTCACCATTACAGACAAGCGAGCCAGGAAAAGAAACAGAAGAATAAAGCAACTCGTCAAGTACCTTCTATATACAAAGAAATAGGATTGGAGGAATCAAGCTCTAATGAAGAATGAAGCTGTGAGAAGGACACCCTGGATACAGATATGCAAAAAGAAACACACAATGAAGATTGGACAAAGATCAATCAAGTTGAAGTCACGCCAGATAATGAACAAAAACAAGCAAAGAACATAGAAGAACCAAAGGAACCAGAGCACGTCATTCAATTGAATGATACAACAAAGATTAGTATCAAAGAAGCTACCATATTGAATAAAGAAGTAATGCAACCTATTAAGGAAGAAATGCAAACTCCATTAAACACAGAGTCAGACCTACACAAAAACAAAGAGCCAATTGTATTCGAGGTGCCAGATGACATACCTCAAGGCAAAATCAATCACATGGAGGCTGAGCCAAGCATACAACTCCACATTAGGCAGCCCCATGACACTACATTACACATAGCACAAGGAAAAGATGTGACAACAGGAGCAGACCAAATATTCCTAAGACGTGGTTAAATGTGGATGTTACTCAGTTAAAGCCGGTTGTAAAACAAATGATCCAAACGGCCATGGACACACAACAACAGATGATGGATATAGATGCAGACTATGATAAGGCCATGAGGGAAAAGAGTCAATTCCAAATCATGAGTGAACAATTGTCATCACAACTAATCCAGGCACAAAAAGAGATAACAACCAAAAGCACAGAATTATTGGAGGTAAAAACGCAATGTGACACACTAATGAACCAGCATCACCAACTCTAGGCACAACTCGCAAACCTACAAAAAGTATATGAAGGTAGCGAGGCTGACAAAGAGAGAATGAAAGCTAGAGGCACTTTACTCAAGAAACAATTAAAGGTGTACATGGAAGAGAATGACAACTTACGCAATAGAAATAAAGAACTGATGAAGTCATTATTATATGATCAACCTATTGAACAACAGGAGATATCCGAAACTAAAGAGAAAGAATTAAGAGGTCAGGTGGCACAATATGCAGATTTGCTGAGACAAGAGCAAGAATTGAGAGAAGAATGGGAACGTAAGTACATTCAAGAAACAAATGAACTAAAAAAACAATTGAATACAGCACATGGGAAACTTGCAGCAAGCTACAGTGAAAATATGGATCACGTAGCAGAAATTGGAAATGAATTGCTTGCGGCCAAAGAAGCACTTATAGCAGCCATGCAGGAAAGTAAAGAGAAAACTGAACGTATAGTGCAATTAGAAATCCAAGTCAAACAAAGTGCAACGATCGGGACACCAGTAGAGCCAGCTAAGGAAACTCCTACTGACGAGGTAGAGGTACGTCCTCTATCTCCCCCAATTTATCATTCTCCAATACATGAGCAGATGGCGGATATACATGATGATCATCCAATGCCATACACTACAGAAATAAGTTAAAAGGAACGGGCACTAGTGGTGTCCCGGTTGACAGAAAGTTTTGAAAACGAAGTGATTAAAGTAATGAAAGAAGCAAAGATTAGAGGTAAAGACTTGGAAAAGATCATGAAGCCAACATTCCGTACGGATTATTGAAAGAGAAAACAAAACAATATATAAAGAAGATTACAAAGAAAAGTCCAGATGAGCAGCTAAACTTCAAACATGACACATTCGCTTACACTCAATAAGAATTTGAAGCTACACAACCGGTTTGGAGAAGGAAGTTTTTGGAGAAACATCCTACACTAAGGGTGCATTGGCAAGCAGCACCTTATTTCTTACAGGTAAACCCTTCCTTTTGTCCTATACCACGCCGAAGAGATACTAGAGAATTTTTGGACCTGCAAAGAAATAATACCATAAATAAACAGTGGCTAAATTACCCTCTGCTTCCAAGCCCGCCACATAATTATCTACCAACGGAAGATTATATGGTCAAGACCATCGAATTTTGGCTGCAGAATTATGCGACAGTACCCGACTTAATATCAAAATGACAAATAAAATACTAAGTATGATACTTACAGTATTGAAGGTCTTCAAGCATGCGGCCTACACATTTTTGAATTTCATTGGTATTAATGAGGGAACAGACATACTCATTTTTTATCTGTCTGTTATGCCTAGCCGACCTACAATAATGGCCTATTATTCAAGGCTTATGTTTTTGCCAAGCACATATATGCAAACGTTCGAAGAAGCATTTTTTACCGGATTTTTTGAAATTGATTCAGAAGTCTTTTTAAAGATGTCCTCTAATGCCTGGTTGGACTAGCATTCCGTTTTAATGGCCCTGTTGTTGATTTTTCTTTTACATCCTCTCGGCCTAATGCATTTGTACTGCCTGTCCTTTTCTTTTCATCGCCCGCAACCCTTGGTCAGTTCTGCCTGTTTGTTAAACAGGTGTTCAGTTTTGATGGCCTCTTCTTAATTCTTGTTTTACATCCTCTGGGCCTGATGCATTTGTCTTGCCTAATAAGTCGGGTTGCCACGCACGCCACCAGTGGAAGGTATGAGGATGTGATGCTTCAGTCTTTGATCTGGACCTTCCGAAGATCAAGAGGTTGAAGCATCTTGTGGTTTCGGAACCGCTGGATATCTTCTTGCACTTCTTCATGGATACTTGTTGGCCCTGGTTCCTCCTTCCACCTACGTGCTTTTTCCTTGATATGTGCCCCTGCGGGGCTCTGTGCAGAGATGGGTGTTGCGTGCCCCTGCGGGGCTTCTTGCTGAGATATGTCTTCATAAAATATCTTTTTATTGAAGCTTTTTTCTTTTTCTTCTTCTTTTCTTTTTTTTGCTTGATTCTCCCTCAACACTGCCCCCCTCCTGGACTCTGTCGTCCCCGACAGGCTTTGACGAGCGACGGGCATATGTTCTATATATTTTCTGCTCTGTTTCATTAAGCAAATTGGCTTCATGTATTATTAACTGTTTCCATTGTTCTGCCTTCACACCATCATTGGGTGGCTGTCTATGGTCCGCGAAGAAGCTCAGTTCGTATGCCACTAATCTAGCATTCGGCAAAACTGACCAAAAGATGCATGCGGACAACAAACTAAAGACAAGAAGATAAAGCCTGTCAAGGGACGACAAAGACGAAGAGGGGGAGAGTGTTGCAGAGCTAAAGAGAGCACAAGGCAGAGAAAAAGACGGGCCCCAAAATTTTTCCAATTTGGACACGTTATTTTTGTATTATAACCATTCTTGTAATATATTTTCCGTTGTAAATGCACTAGAGGAGTCCTCTAGATGCATCCCCATAGAAGATTAGAAGCTTACCCATGTAAATTAGTAGGAAATTAGTCTTTTAGTGAATAAAGTGCCGGTCTCTTGTGTGAAACGACCATTTTTAGGGCACAAGTACATAAGTCGATTTGTGACTCTTTGTAAAGACTTTTTGCCATTGTGAGAATCAAGAGCACATAAATTCGAATTTGTGTCTTCTCCTCTCTGTATCTTCTTCTTTGTGAGCCTGTGTGCATGTGTATTGCTTGGAAAGAGTGTTAGGAAGTGTTGTCTATCCATGAAAGTGTTTGTTTGCTATTGTTAAGGTGTGTGTGAAGTGTAGGAAGTGTTGAAGTGTAGGAAGGTTTTCTCGTGACTCAGTATTTTGCTCATAACTTGAAGTAGGAGTGTCAAAATTGAGTGAAACCACCGCCATTGGATGCATCTTCTTGAGAGCTTCGAAACGCATATGCTACTTGCTATATTTGGAGTTTGGCGCTGAGAGAAAAACTCAATTTACTATTGGCTGCTGTTCCAAGTATCGTGACACCATAACTGACAATTGAAGCTTGTTTGGCTCAGTCTTTACCTTGTTTGCGCTTTTTTAGTAGTTCATTTGCATTGATCATCATTTGAATGCATGTCCTCATACACTCGGCTAGGTTTGTATACTCATCGGATTGATATTTAAAGCGTGAATCCCCACTATATGCACTTGAGGGGGATTGAGGTATAGTCTCTTTCTCCACAAGTCCCTAAGTTGGTTCTTAGGTCAACAAGCATCCAACAACCTGCTGATAGAGAACAACATCAAATGCATCTCAAGCATCATGAAGACTCAACCGTAAACGTGTCTCCATAGGAGTGGCAATAGGCTTACAGTCTTCAAGGCCAAAACACTGGAATAATGTGTCAATATATTTCATTTGACACAAAGTCATTCCACCATCAACTTGCATAAATTGAATGTCCAAATAGTGATGCAAATGCCCCAAATCAAACATCTCAAATGAGGCATGCAAATCAGCCTTAAAATTAGCAATATGCTTCTCAATAGGACCAGAGAGCAGCATGTCGTCAACATAGACAACAATGATCAGAAGCACATCCTTAGCACGCTTAACATATAAGGTGCTTTCAGTTGGACTGTTCTCAAAACCATGTGCAATCAGATAGGCATGTATCTTCACATACCAAGCACGTGGTGCTTGCTTTAAACCATATAATGCCTTCTTTAACCTGCACACCTAGTTTTCATGCCCTTTCTGCACAAAGCCAGAGGCCTGAAAAACATACACTTCTTCATGCAAGTCACCATTTAGAAATGTTGTTTTAATGTCCAACTGATGTACATTCCAACCATGATGAGCTCCAAGTGCACAAATGCTCCGAACAGTAGTCATACGGCATGTACGTGCAAAGGTCTCATCAAAATCAATGCCTCTTTCCTGCACATAACCCTTTGTAACAAGCTTAGCCTTATACCTGTCAATTGTACCATCAGGTTTACGCTTCAGCTTGTATACCCACTTAGTGCCAATGGCCTTCTTGCGAGGAGGCAAGTCACATAAAGACCATGTACCATTCTCCATTATAGCATCATATTCAGATTGCATAGCAGCCATCCAATTTTCTGAATTTTGTGCTTCATTAAACGAAACAGGCTCATTCTCATCAGAGAGACTAGATGCAGCCATAGCATAGCAATCTGATGCAAAAGAGGCACTATGAGAGCCCGAACGAGTATGATATGACAGGGATGCATCTAATTTGTTGTCACGCAAAGTATGCACCAGCCATTTTGGCATAGTTTTTGCCTGCTCAATATCAGCTCTCTCATCAACTAGTGCACCATGTAAATCTGCATCAGAAATGGAATGATCTGCATCATCACATGAAACCTACAAAGGCTAAGAAGTTGCCTCATTAGGACTAGCACTAGACTGTCCACCTGTAAAAAGAGGCAACAAAGTATCATACATACCTTTGGAGCTAACAAATGTCTCCTTAGTACATGAAAGCAATGGCTGAATATAGCATCTTCCACAAAAACAACATCACGGCTAACCATAATGCATTTAGTCTGTGGATGGTACAAACGATAGCCTTTACTTTCAGAATTGTACCCAACAAAAATACATTTTACTGCTTTATCATCCAATTTTCTGCGATGTTGTTCAGGCACTAATGCATATGCCAAACAACCAAAAACACGTAGATGAGCAACAGATGGCTTGCGATCATGCCAAGGCTCATATGGAGTGATAGACTGCAGCGCTTTAGTGGGACACCTGTTGAGTACATATGTTGCACACATGACAACCTCAAGCTAGAAACTATGTGGTAAAGCCTGACGCTTGACCATACACCTTGCCATCTCCATGAGTGACATGTTCTTTCGTTCAGCAACTCCATTCCGTTGAGGTGTATACGGTACTGTACACTGGTGTTTTATCCCATGTTCAGCCAAAAATGCATTAAAATCAGAAGACATATATTCCCCCTCGATCAGAACGGAGGGTGCCTAGTTTACATGCTGACATATTTTCAGCCAAAACCAAAAACTCTTTGAAGCACATGAACACTTCGGACTTTGCCTTCAATGGATATACCCATGCATGCCTGGAAAAATCATCGATGAAAGTCACGAAGTAAAGATAATTCCCAAAAGAAGGTATCTGCATAGGACCACAAGCATCACTATGTACAAGTTGCAATTTCTGAGTAGCCCAAACTGAACCATCTTTTGGAAAGGAAGAACATTACATTTTGCCCAAAATATAGCCTTCAGAAACATGTTTTCGGGGTGCCTCAAGTTTGGGCAAAGAGGACACCATTTCAGATTTCTGCAGGCGTAGCAAACTAGCAAAATTTAGATGACCAAAGCATGCATGCCAAAGCTTTGCATCTGACATAGCCTGAGAATCATTTATTGCACATGCCAAATCATTTATAGATCTTTCATAGTCTATGAGCTTATACAACCCACGACATAAAATGCCAGAAGCAATAATCACATCGCCATTTGACAGATCATGAACTGTACACCTGTCATCAACAAATTTCACGACCAAGCCAATCTTGGTTAATGCAGAAATTGATAACAGGTTCTTCTTAGTCCCTGGCACAAATAAAGCATCTAACAAAGTGAAAGAACTACCATAAGCAGTAGTCAAAATGATCTTACCAACTCCCATAATAGGATAAGAGGAGTTGTTGGCGCATGTAACAATATTCCCTGTAGGGGCAGGCTCGAGTGAAGAGAAGAAACTGTGCTGCGAGGTAATATGTTTGGTCGCCCCACTGTCAAAGTACCAAACATTTGAGTCTAGTGAAGACATGCACTGCTCATGAGAAGGTGGGTCAAAACTACAAACAGTAGTAAACGCCCATTCTTCTTCCTGCACAAGATTAGCAGACTCTATTTTTGGTGTAGAGGCCTCTCCAACAACCATTCCAACCTCTTTCTTCTTTGCCTCTTTAGCAGCCAGTTTTGGATAGTTCTTTATGATCCTTCCCTTTACAATACTTACAAAACAATTTCTGCTTTTTTGATTTCTTCTCATCTTTATCTTCCTTCTTCGAATGTGCAGAATTAGCAGATTTCTGCTTACTAGTTGAAGAGCTCCATTTTCCTTTGCCCTTTTGACTAGCCAGGAAAGCTTGATCTGCAATTCACATAATGGACCTGTTTTGCCTGGACTGATCTTCGTGGAATAGAACAGAGATTAACTCCTCAAATGATAAGGCATTTGGATTGCCTTTCATCATCAACCAAAGAGTAGAAGCAAAACTCTGATATGAATCAGGAAGACTGTTCAGAACGGTCTGCACAAGTGAGCTATCTGGTATAACCTCATCAACAGAAATCAACTGTTCCTTCAAGTTTTTGATCTTCATTAGGAAACTATCCATAGAATCACCTTCATTCATGTGCTCACTCTCCAACTCTTTTTGGAGGTAAGCAACATGAGCCTAATTCCTAGCTTGGTACAATGTGGTAAGTGTATCCCAAGCATCCTTAGCTATTCTGCAAGAGCGAATATGAGGAATAATGGCACGTTTGACAGATAAAGCTATCAATGCATGTGCATGGGCATCTCTGCCATCCTAGTGAATCTGCTCTGCAGTAGGTGCAACAGAAACCGCAACACGAACAAGAATATGCAAAATATCAGCATCTTTGACACCTTTTGCATCAGCTTCAATACCTGCAGTTGTAACAGTTGCAGGTTTGATAGGACATTTTTCGACACCCTGCACAATGTTCCACAGTCCTTTTGCAACCAATACATGTCGCATCATATAAGCCCATAATGGGTAGTTGGTACTATCCGGAATACATCACTGCTTTCAGTCATGGCCGGTGACTAAAATACCTTGATGAAGAAAATTAATTGTATCTCAAAAAGTTGAACATACCTGCCCAGACGAATTCTGCTAGACCTGTAGCCGACTTCGAGACACTTATATTGGCGAACAAAAACTGCTACATACCTTTGGTACAAAAAGACAAAATAGGGTGCACAAGCACTGCGATAGTGCGTTTAGAGGCCGAAACGAGCTCAAATCGCAATTTCGGCATCACAGAGCGAAGATGTTTTGATCTCTGAAACACCTTGAGTATGCTCACCAAATCTGATGTTGTGCTTTGAGTAAGCACTTAGTGAAAACATCTACAGGGTTCCTGTGATGTATGGACTTTAACCAATGTGATAAGGTTATCCTCAAGCACTTCTCGAATGAAGTGATATCGCATATCAATATGTTTTGTGTGTGCATGGAAAATGGCATGACATTTATTCATAGTTCAAATATTCGTAAGAATCCATATCCATTTCCATCTATTTACATGAATATGTTATGATCTATGGTGCCCATATTTTTTTAAACTTTTATCCAAAAAAAAATTGGGTTGCATCAAAATAGTAAGCAATATTTTGACTTGTTTCACGTAGGAGACCTGGTTCAAGTTCTTCTATTGGGACTGTTGAATATCCAAATATATGAACAAACTAAAGAAAATCAATGAACATTGAGATTTTTAATGGGACATATAGTTGTATGTTTGTTGTGTAAGAACACAAAAGTGAGTACCTTCCTCTCCTGGAAGTGGATATCCTTCGTATATTCTTTTAGCTGTAGAGTCCTTTGAATACAATCTCATTACCTTTTTCCCCTTCTTTTGCGGTTGTTTGTTAAGCTCAGTTGTTTTTGACTTCACACTGTTCCTATGACTTGATAGATTTGCCGTTGGTTTGCCAAATTTTGCCGTTGGTCTTTTGCTTTTGAGGCCCTCACTTTGTTGTGCTCTTTTGAACTCCCACTTCTTGAATCTGAACCAAATTTTGACCTCTCTGCAGTTCCCAGAGCTGTCCTTGTTGGAATTTTGGCTGGAATACCTCCCTTAACCTCACTGTTTTTACGTAAGTCCTTTGAACTAAACAACGTGAGGAAGAAGAAGTTCAATAGTATAATACACATTCATATTATCAATTGTGTGATGTACAAAGGTAAGTCGTATAATAGGGTTATTGGTGGATATACAAGATAAGGGGAGAGAATCTTCTAAACATGAAAGAAGGTGCCCCAATGGACCTAAATATGTTCACGCACATCATTGCCATAATGCACTAAGAGGTCCCCTTAAAATGATGCATTCAATGGACTTGAATATGTTCACACACATCTTTTCCACAATGCACTAACAAGCCCCTTTCAAAATGATGGATTCAACTAAGAATATGAACTCATGTATAAAGAAGTTTCTAGCAATGTGTATTGGGATCAATGCACAAAAGGGAGTAAGCCAAAATCTTTGTGAAAAACTTCAATCTTTTCAAAAAACAAAGCCTTTGTCAAAGAGTCTACAAGGTTATCATGTAAAGGCACATATATCAAGTTGATCTCTCTTATATAGAAAGTGTCTCCCTAACATAAAGGTAGTTCACCTCAATATGCTTTATGTTAGCATGGAACAGCTAGTTCACCTCACTATGCTTTATGTTAGCATGGAAAACTAGGTTACTTACAATCTCCAATGTGTACAAAAGGCAAAAGACTATCCAACGCCCAAATCATGCATAAGGTACCACACACACTCAATCATAGCTATCAAAGCTTCCTTATGCTTAGCCTTCACAACTAGAATAATCAACCATCAAGTTCTTCATGAGATCTTGAGTAAGAAGATGATGAGAACAATGTCTCCATAAAGCTTAACCAAGCTCTGATACCAATGCAAGAGAATGAAGATTACGACCACCACATGCTAAAGAGATGAATCTTCTCCCAACCATATGCATGTATATATAGCTCTATCCAAGGGATTGTCTTCTTGGGCAAGTGGATACTAACCATCCATGTGTCAACCATGTAATGCATGTGCGCCAAGTGTCCTATTGTTAACTGGAGTTAACTCAAGTGGATGCTTCTAGAAAGCTCTAGAGCTCTTTGGGCAAAATACTCTCCCCATGTAGCCCATGGGGTTTGAACTCAAGACCTCCTCCTTCACATCCTTGCAAGCTCACCACTAAGCTAAGTGGATCACTTTTTTACAAGAGCACATGACCTGCTATGTATGTCTAATCTCAAGATCTTTGATCATACACACGGGTGACCAAATAGTGTCCGATTTCAGATATGTCTAAACTAGTTGGACCCTTAGATCATAGGCTTACCTTATAACACAAGGCAAGTGATACACAAAAGTTAGTCCCTTCAACTTGTGAGTAAACCTATGCAATAATTCTTGCTTTATACTTTTTAGAAGTACCATCAACCTTGTACTTTAGCTTCCAAACCCATTTTGTGCCAATGAATTTGCACTTAGGGGGTTGATCCACTAGCTCCCAAGTTCTATTCTTCATGATATTATCATATCTTGTTTGCATTGTTGCCCTCCAATTCAGATCGTTGAGTGCCTCTTCCACATTGGTTGGTTCCTTTGCTTGTTCTTGAATGAGCTCAACCATCAAGGCTATATCTACAATATGGGCACTCGCTCATCTCTGCTCCACTATTCTTTGTGATTGCCTTGGTCTATCTCCAACATGTTCTAGTGACTGTGGAATGGGGTTTGGAAAATCATATAGCTCTTAAATATGCTCAATACTCCACCCTCATGTGACCATAAATGATCCATGGTGCTCTAAGTTGTAAGGCCCCCATTATGAGGAGAAGCCATTATGAGATCCCGGACATTTGTGGAACCCTAACTTCCAAGTTAGATGAGGTCTATGTGTGACCGTTGATGCTTGTAGATGATCTTTGTGAGCCTAGCCATTAGGTTAGGTAGGGCATAAACTTCCAGGCCATTGGGTTGCCATTTAAGGTGCAAATAAAGGCCCTGTGGCATCGCGCGGTTTCCCCATAGAACCTTAATGGGGGGAGTGCACAGGGGGGCTTGCCCCCTTCTGCGGGGTCTGAGGGGCCTATCCCCCCGGCCCGTAGGGCTGAGACGGTAGGACTTCTGGTCGTGGAGATGTTGTCGGATCGTATATTTTATCGACTATTTTGTATCTCTCGACTACGTATATAAGCATGGCCCAGGTTGAGCTTTACATAGCATTGCACACTAGTAAGCCCTTCATATAGAGTCTGTCTAGACCGCCATATAAGCTCCGCAGTGGGAGTGCATGGGTGGACAACACCATGATTGTAACTGCATTATGCTCTGAGAATTTGAGTTCTCTATCTCTCAGTCTGCGTCTATCTTTGTCTTCGTTTTTCTCTCAACTCTGTCTACAGGTCTATTCCACTGTGCTGTTATTTTCTTACATGGTATCAGAGCTCAGGAGGCTCTGAGTGGCACAGAAGCAAAAACGCAGAGGTTGCAAAGGTATGAGCAACAAAAGAGAAAAGATTTCAAGCGGTGCATCATCATCTATGACTGGGGTGTTGGAGACCTCTTAATCTCCAAAGGTTTGATCTATACTGATTTAAGAACACTTCTATATCAGTTACAAACCAAACTTTACACAAATATTGTTCTTCTTTACCAAAACTTTCATCAACACTTCTCTGAGTGAAGAAATGTCTACTTCAGAAAGTCTGCTTCAGAAATCAACTTCATTACCTGCACATAACTTCGAATTTCTTCACATAAATGATGCACAAGTATTCGCAATACCTTTGCGCAATCATACTAATCATTAGCTCTCAAAACTAATCACCAAAAGTTTAATTTGATCCTTAAGATCAAAGATATGTCATAACTATCTTCTAGAGGTAGCACCTTTGACATGGTCAACTTCTTAAGTTGATTTCTCACAGTACAAGTCCCGTTTTGCTAAATGCTTCTAGCCATAGCTTCCTTATCTCCTAACTTAGATTTTAAGTGCTCACTCATCAAAAACTTTACAGTATACACTGAGATCTAAGCAAAACACTGAGACGGAAAAGTGCGCTACTCTCAGACTTCAGTTTTCATTTTTTACATACAAATGTTCCTATTGATCATTCTCACAGTAGGAGAGGAATTAGATCATGAAACTCTAAACATAGCTTCATTAGCTTCTCAATTAGATGTGTACAAAAGGAATCTTGATCCACATGATCAGACAGAGAGCACTCAGAGAAAAACCCGTCGCTATTTTCTGGGAAAAAACTCTCTACACATCTCTAAGACATTTGTCATCTACAAATGACTCTCTCTCATATTTCTTATCATCATTAACTTATATATACATGATTTTTGACTTATCCCGCGTCTATGATATTACTCCTTATCATCCTAAGGATTTAATTCTACTCAGATTACAAGGATTTCCACTTATATGTACATATGTGTACAAGCTATCATTCTGAAATCTCCTTACCTTTCTCAAGTGTCTTCTTTCACTTCATTCTGACCATAAGCCTTCTTCAAGATCTTTATAATCACTAATTTGTGATTGGTTTGTTCCAACAGCTCCCCCTCAATCACTAATTATGATTATTCCATTCTTCTTCACTCCTGCCATCTCTTTGAATCTTTGTAGCTTAGGTCCATCCAAGCTCTTTGTCATCATATCTGCCACTTGTTCTTTTGTTGGAGTATACATCACCTCAATCTCTTTATCAAGTACCTTTTCCCTCAAGAAATGATACTGAATCTCTATGTGCTTAGTCCTGGCATGAAAAACAGGGTTAGCTGCCAAATATAAAGAACTCATATTATCTCCAAAAATAATTGGAGTACTCTGATCAGTTTCAAAATTCTTCATCAAGGTCTTCAACCATATCACTTCTTTTGCAGCTTCTACCATTCCTTTATACTCAGCTTCTGTGGATGATAAAGCAACTGTATGTTGCTTCTTTGAACACCAAGAAACTAATTTATCTCCAATATAACAGAGATACCCATGAGTAGACCTTCTATCATCTGAGTCACCTGCCCAATCTGCATCACTAAACACTTTGATTCTAGTGTCAGAAGTGAATCCATAATACAAACCTTCACTTAGGGTTCCTTTGATATATCTGAGTACCCTTTGAGCTACAATCCAATGAGTCTTCTTTGGACAATGCATAAATTGTGACAACACACCTTATGCATATGATAAATCTGGCCTTGTCAAAGTAGCATAGATTAAACTACCTACCAAACTCTGATATTTCTTCATATCATTGAATTCTTCACCTCCATACCTGCTCAATTTATGATTTACCTCCAATGGTGTAATTGAAGTCTTGCAATCTTCCATGTTAAACTTGACTAGAAGATTCTTCAAATACCTCTCTTGTGAAACATATACTCCATGTTGAGTATACACAATCTGCATTCCTAGGAAATAAGATAAGTTTCCCAAATCACTTATCTTAAACTCCTTCTCTATTTGCCTTTTAAGTTCATTGATTCCTTGAGCATCTGTTCCTGTGACAATAATATCATCAACATAAATGCACATGTAAATGTATCCATTTTCACTTGCCTTCACTAGCAAGCTACTATCTGCCTTTGATGCTTGAAATCCACATTCATTCAAGAACTTGACAAGTTTGTAATTCCAAGCTCTTGGGGCCTGCTTCAACCCATACAAAGCTCTCTTGAGCTTACACACATAATCTGATCCAATTGAATTCATAAAACCTTCTGGTTGCTCCATGTATACTTCATCTGCAATGTATCCATTTAGAAATGCATTTTTCACATCTAATTGTGACAACTTCCATCCTTTACAAGTAGCAATAGCAATCAATGTTCTAATTGTAGACATTTTAGCAACAGGACTAAAGGTTTCATCATAATCTACCCCATAAGTTTGGGCATAACCTTTGACCACAAGTCTAGCCTTGTATCTAGACACCTTACCATCTGCAAACCTTTTTGTTTTATATACCCACTTACATCCAATGACTTTCTGATTCTTTGGTCTTGGTACTAATTCCCAAGTTTCATTTTCAAGTAGAGCATCATACTCTTCCTGCATTGCCTTCTCCCAATTCTGTTTACCTTTGGCTTCTTCATAAGTGATTGGATCTTCTTCTGTCTTCACAATATAAGCATAATCTTTTGTTGTTAGAAAAGATGTATCATAACTATACCTTATAGGTTCTTTCCTTTCCCTTGAAGATCTTCTGATTTCTGCACTTCTCGAAGTTTCAGCCCCATTTGATTCTGGATCAAATCTTGGCCCATCTTCTACATGATCCTGCAATCTACTTTTAGAGTCAACATCATCAATACTTTCTTCATACACTTTTACTTTTGCCTTTCCTTTCCTTTGTATCTCTTCAACATCTGCATAATCATTTGTTGATCCTGTATACCATGTATTTTGCTCATCAAATGTCACATCTTTGGTAACAAGAAATTGCTTTGTGGATGGACTCCACAACCTGTAACCCATCTGTTTATCATCATAACCAATAAACACATACTTCTCTGCTTTTGGTTCTAGCTTATGTTTTAATTGTGAAGGAACATAAGCATATGCTACACATCCAAATACTCTACAATGATCAAGAGTAGGTTTCTTACCCCACCAAGCTTCATAAGGGGTTCCTCCATCCAAAGCTTTACAAGGTAACCTATTCACAAGGTATGTTGCAGTATTAATGGCTTCTGCCCATAAGTAATTTGGACAATTCTTTTCCTTCATCATTGCTCTTGCAAATTCTACAAGAGTCCTATTTCTCCTTTCTGCTACTCCATTCTGTTGAGGAGAGTACCTGCAAGTTACTTCTCTTTTTATACCTGCATTCCACAAATAATCATCAAACTCTTTAGAGAAATACTCTCCCCCTCCATCTGACCTTAACCTCTTAAGCTTTTGCCCTGTGATCCTTTCTGCATAGGCATGATAATGTTTGAATGTCTTGAAAACTTCTGATTTATCCTTGATTACATATAAAGTAATCCATCTGGTTGCATCATCAACAAACAACACATAATATCTGGATCCATTTATGCTATAGTCCCTTGAGGGACCCCATACATCTGTATGAACCAATTCAAGCATATTTGAATGCTTGTACCCTGGTTTATTGTAAGAACCTTTATGTGCTTTACCTAATTGACAAGCTTCAAACTTGTACACCATATGTTGCCCTTCAACATTTGGCAATCCAAGCACCACCTGATTCTTTGACATTTCCTTTATAGCTCTCTCATTGAAATGACCTAGCCTTTTATGCCATAGGTCTAATTCAAACACCTTTTGACTTCCATAAGTAAATAATGCATGTCCCACATTACCTTGGACTTTAAGAGTGAACAATCTTCCTTCCTTTTTTCTTGCAATTATGTTTCTATATCCCTGATTTGGATCTTGCACATAAACACCATCATTTGTGAATCTTACCTCATATCCTTTCTCCACAATTTGCCCTACACTTATCAAATTTTTAGGAATAGTAGGAACATAAAGTACCTTGCTCAAAAGTGTACTTCCACTCTTTGTCTTCACTGATCCAATGCTCTCCACTTTATGTTTGGTATTGTCACCTGTTTGAACTGTATGTCCATTCACCTTTGCTTCCATATCAGTCATCAAGGATAGATTCCCACTCAGATGGTTACTACATCCTGAGTCAATATAAAACACTCTTTGATCTTCTCCCACTGATTCATGAGTTGCATTCAAAATAAGAGTCATATCATCCTTCTGATCTGATGCATAGTTATAATAATTGTTGTTGTAGGACTGAGATTGGAAGTTTCTTCCACCTCCTCTACCATATGATGTCCTACCACCTCTTCCTCTGAAGTTGCCTCTTTGGTTTCTGCCTCCTCTACCTCTTTGATTAAAATTCTGATTATTGCTTCCACCATTTTGATTGTTATACCAACAATCATTTGCCAAATGATTAGTTCTGCCACAAATCCAACAAGCTTTACATTATCTTTGTTCTTACCTCCTCTTCCTTTACCTCTGAAATTCATCTTTCCTTTTGTGAAGTTAGCTTGACTTGAATTCCCTTCATCATCAGTCGATTGCTTTCCCTTGCCATTCTTTTTCTTGTCCTTGGAGTACATAGCTTGACTTGTACTTCTATCATTGTCTCCTTTAATGTCCTGCTCAAAAGTTAGCATGTGTCCTAGCAATTGATTAAGATCAGGAGTAAAGTGATCAAGTGACAACTCTATGGATAATATGAAAGGCTTCCACTTCTCATCTCCTCTCAGACCTGTAAGTATTTGTCTTACCAACTTATCCTCTTCAATGTCTTCATCCACTGCTCCCAAGCTATCTGCAATATCCTTCATCCTTGCCACATAATCAGAAATTGATTGTGAGCTCTTCTTCTTGAAGGTTGTGAACTCAGCCCATAGTGAGGACTTCCTTGACTTGGTTGTATTTTGGAAATGCTCTTCCAAAGCATTCCAAACATCTGCTGCACTTTCCAATCCTCTAATGTGAGGTAGAAGATAATAATTTACAGCCATATAAATGATACTCCTTGCTTGAGCATCCTTTCTCATCCAAGTCTTCAAAACTGCAAGTTCTTCCCTAGTTGGAATACTAGGATCTGCAAATTCAGGCTTTTCTTCATCTCCTGTAATGAATGCCATCAAATCTTTACTCATGAGGTGTGCCTCCATCCTCATGGACCAAGCTGGATAGTTCTCCCTATCTAGCTTATCAATCTGCAAGCTTTCTCCCATCTTTGACCTTCTGTGTCTGCAATTACTATGGTTTATAAGGATAAATTGTACCTTTGATATGAGCTTTGATCCTTCTTGATTCTTTTCGAACTCGTGCTTTGAACTTCTACAGGTTATCTTCAATAATTTGTCCTTGTCCTCCTTTGATTTGGAAGAACTTCAATATCTGCACCAATCGGAACTTCAATTGTCTTTTCTTCTCTTATATTGCACCTTCAGCTCTGATACCACTGTTGGAGACCTCTTAATCTCCAAAGGTTTGATCTATACTGATTTAAGAACACTTCTATATCAGTTACAAACCAAACTTTACACAAATATTGTTCTTCTTTACCAAAACTTTCATCAATACTTCTCTGAGTGAAGAAATGTCTACTTCAGAAAGTCTGCTTCAGAAATCAACTTCATTACCTGCACATAACTTCGAATTTCTTCACATAAATGATGCACAAGTATTCACAATACCTTTGCGTAATCATACTAATCATTAGTTCTCAAAACTAATCACCAAAAGTTTAATTTGATCCTTAAGATCAAAGATATGTCATAACTGTCTTCCAGAGGTAGCACCTTTGACATGGTCAACTTCTTAAGCTGATTTCTCACAGTACAAGTCCCGTTTTGCTAAATGCTTCTAGCCATAGCTTCCTTATCTCCTAACTTAGAGTTTAAGTGCTCACTCATCAAAAACTTTACAGTATACACTGAGATTTAAGCAAAACACTGAGACGGAAAAGTGCGCTACTCTCAGACTTCAGTTTTCATTTTTTACATACAAATGTTCCTATTGATCATTCTCACAGTAGGAGAGGAATTAGATCATGAAACTCTAAACATAGCTTCATTAGCTTCTCAATTAGATGTGTACAAAAGGAATCTTGATCCACATGATCAGACAGAGAGCACTCAGAGAAAAACTCGTCGCTATTTTTTGGGAAAAAACTCTCTACACATCTCTAAGACATTTGTCATCTACAAATGACTCTCTCTCATATTTCTTATCATCATTAACTTATATATACATGATTTTTGACTTATCCCGCGTCTATGATATTACTCCTTATCATCCTAAGGATTTAATTCTACTCAGATTACAAGGATTTCCACTTATATGTACATATGTGTACAAGCTATCATTCTGAAATCTCCTTAACTTTCTCAAGTGTCTTCTTTCACTTCATTCTGACCATAAGCCTTCTTCAAGATCTTTATAATCACTAATTTGTGATTGGTTTGTTCCAACATGGGGGCCAAGGTGGTTCATCAACAGGAGTAGGTGGCACACAAGCAAGAGCAGCAATGATGCTGATCATCCCAATGTTGCGGATACGACCACCAACCTTCACAAAAGGTAAACTTGATGGTACGAACTACACCCTGTGGAAGTTTAAAATCACTTCTATTCTTGATTCGTATAAGCTTTTGGAGACTGTTCTTGGGACCGATCATGAGCCCCAAGAAAGGCCTGATCCAAATAATGCTGGTCGAATGATTCCTTGTTCTGACTCTCATTCAGCATACTACGAAGGCATGTGAAGCATGGAACATATTGAGAAATCAATATGAAACTCATAATCAGACATGGATTCAGAACTTGGAGAATCAGCTTGCAGCAGAACAATTTGCTGATGGGGAGACTGCAGAGGTGTTTATCACTCGCATAAAGAATCTACGAGATCAAATGGCAGAAGCAGGTGTTCAAAAATCAAGTGAGGAGCTAGCTCGACGTTGTCTTCAAATCTGTCCACCTAAGTTTGATGGTTTGGTAACTACTCTTAACACTCAAATCAGACCTCAACCACTAACTTCTGAAGAATTCAGTGCCTTACTCATGGAGGAGGAGGTGTGGCTCAAGGCAAGGGGTGGTGGTAGCAAAGGAGATGCTGCATTCACAGCAAATGCCAAAGGAGGCAAAACATACTCTTCAAAAGATGGAGACAAAAAGAAGAACGACAAAAAGAAGTTCAAGGGAGAGTGTTTCCACTACAAGAAAAAAGGACACAGAATCCAAGAATGTTGCATCAAGAAGGCAGAAGAGAAAGTGGCTCTTCAAAAGGTGGCAAGGGCAAGGAGTCTGGCAACACAGAAGAAACAAAGCTTGAGTTATTTGTTATGATA
This sequence comes from Ceratopteris richardii, assembly GCA_020310875.1. Lineage (NCBI taxonomy): Eukaryota > Viridiplantae > Streptophyta > Polypodiopsida > Polypodiales > Pteridaceae > Ceratopteris > Ceratopteris richardii. The sequence continues at coordinate 119,681,586 of CM035425.1, read as the reverse complement.
GAGGAGGTGTGCTCCTCGACTGAAGATTCAGGAACAGATGACTCATGGGTGTTGGACAGTGGTGCATCTCGTATCATGAAGAGTAGAAAAGACATTTACAGTTCCTTATAGCCTCTAAAGGAACCCATCACAGTAAAGGTAGGAAACAATGCAAGATGTCCTGCAGAGGGTGAAGGTACAATTTCTTTCATTAACTCTAATGGCGATATTAGAAAGCTTTCAAATGTGTTGTATGTTCCACAAATAAAACAAAATCTACTTTCAGTAGCTTTTATAACTGATCAAGGTCATCAAGTATCTTTCAGTAAGACATGAGCTAAGATTATGGACGGTAACAACAACATTGTTGGGACTGGCATAAGGAGGAACAACCTGTATGAGTTGCGTGCTCTTACAACCACTACAAACATGGGCACAAGTAAGCTATGGCATGAGAGATTTGGCCACATTGGATACCCTGTACTGAAGGAGATTGTGTACCTAAGTCAAGAAGACTCAAGGACTTGTGCCAAAGAGACTATACCTCATTTGCAACACAAGTGCGCATAGTGGGAAATTAACACACATTCAAATGTCAATCCGATCAAACGACCTAACCAAGTGTATGAGGACATGTGCACACATGATGGAAAATGAAGTGGTTAAGCTTGCACGCATGAGAAAAGACTAATCCACCTCTCACACTCACTAAAATGCTGAAAGTGCCTGCCGCGATACCTCTTACAACAGTTTTCAGTAAATCAAGGATTTCTCCCAGCTCCGAACTCCGAATATAGTCAATAGGATACTCGTTTCGAAGCTCTCGACAAGACGCATCTAGTGAAAGTAGTCTCACTCAATTTTGATAACTGTGATTCAAGTTATGATCAAAATAGTAAATGGCGAGAAACACCCACACTCATGCCACAACTCCAACAAGCTCACACATGCACTATAGTAGCTCAAAAACAGTGGGAAGGGGTAGATAACAGTTCTACACACACATTTCAAGCATTAGACACACATACAAGATCAAAGAGAAGATAAAAATCTGCAAGAAAGAGGCAAATTCGAAATTTTTGAGAGCTCCTTCTTCACAATGGCAAAAAGTCTCTACAAAGAGTCACAAAGTGACTTATATACATGTGCCCTAAGTTTGGTCCTTTCACACAAGAGACCGGCACTTTATTCAAAAAAGTAAATTTCCTACTAATTTACAAAGGGTATTTTACAACAAGTTGGGGTTATGCAACTAGAGGACTCCTCTAGTGCATTTACATGGTTTTGAGGGAATTCTCTAAGACCTCGAAGAAGAAAAATTATGCCCATTAATTTGAAAATTTTGGGGCTCTTCTCTTGTGCTCCTTTGCTCTGCAACACTCTCCCCCTCTTTGTCTCTATTGTCCCTTGACAGGCTTTACTTCTTGTTTGTCTCTGTCATCGCACGCATCCCTTGGTCAGTTTTTCCTGTTCATCAATCTTGCATTACGTTTTAGTGGTCCTTTGATTTGTCCTGGTTGCACACATCGGACCCTGCTATATTACTTAAGCCTATTCACTTTCTTTTCCCTGCACGCAATCCTTGGTCAGTTTTGCCTGTCGGTCAGACTGGCGTTCCGTTTTAAAGGCCCTGTTCGATATTTGTCTTGACATCCTCTAGGCCTGATGTATTTGGTTTGCCTGTTAATTCGGGTTGCCACGCACGCCATTAGTAGACATATGAGGATGTAGCTCTTCAGCCTTGATCTGAACCTTCTGTGATCAAGAGGTTGAAGCACCCTCGTGTGAATCTGGAACCACCTGATATCTTCTTGCCCTTCTTCATGGATACTTGTTGGCCCTGGTTCCTCCCTTCCGCTGCGTGCTTTTCCTTGGTGTGTGTGCCCCTGTGGGGCTCTGTGCAGAGGGTGGTTCTTCTGTATTATGATATTTATTCTTTATTGGGCAGTTTTTGACTTTGATCTTCTTCTTCTTCTCTTTTTGCTCGATTCCCCTTCCACACGTCCCTCCTCCTGAACTCTGTCGTCCCCGACATGCTTTTTGTGGCGACGTGTAATAAAGTAAGTCTATGATCCAAGGGTCTGGCCGGTTCAGACAGATCTGAAATCGGATACCGTTTGGTCATCCGTGTGTATGACCAAAGATCTCGAGTTTAGACTTACTAGGAGGTCTTGTGCTCTTGTGAACAAGTGAACCACTTAGCTTAGTGGTTAAGTCTCAAGGATGTGAAGGACGAGGTCTTGGGTTCAATCCCCATGAGGTACATGGGAAGAGTATTTTGCCCAAAGAGCTCTAGAGCCTTCTAGAAGCATCCACTGGACACTTGGCGCACATGTAGTTACATGGCTGACACTTGGCTGGTTAGTATCCACATGCCCAAGAAGGTAGTCCCCTGGAGAGAGCTATATATAGAGGCATTTGGTTGGGAGGAGAGTCATCTCTCTAGCATGTGGTGGTCGTAATCTTCGTTCTCTTGCATTGGTATCAGAGCCATTCTCCATAGCTCTTCTCTTTCATCATCTTGCTCATCAATTTGCTCTCGCCTATATGCGTGTGCATAAACTCTTCTACGAAGAAGAAAGAAGCTCGCGGCCGCCTTGAGAAGAGTGCAGAGTTGGTCGTGTGCTGCCTTGGCTTAGGAGAAGCATAGCAAAAGATGAAGATCAGCTCTGTTGTGTATGGCGAGGGACTCGAACCCTCGTCCCACGGATTGGAGTGCGCTGCTCTATCCACAAGAGCATCATCGACCGCGTGAGGTTAAATACGCAGCAGAGCAGATTGATCAACTCCGGCGCTGAATTAGATCTAAATTTATAGATCTAAAAAGTGATATTCTCTGATGAAGCATAGGGGATTCGAACCCCCGCCCCCCCAACCAGAGGATTGCCGCCTATCCATCACGTCGACGGGCGTTCACGCTCCAAACATCTGCAGAAATTCATATTCTATTGTAACCAAGCGCTGCAGAAGATCTCCTCAGAAAGGAACAAAATCAAAAATAACTTTTTGTGCCCGCTGCGTCTGCTAGGGATCGAACTCAGACGGTTTCTTTGGGAGGAGGCTCACGTAGCCACGCACCCAACCGTATTTGCTTGTTCTATAGTGCAGAGCAGATTTTCCTAAAGCAGTAAGCAGAGCTGAAGTGCAAGCCCAACTCTCATCTTTTCAAGGAGCCAAGTCCTCTCATCCATCCAAGAAGAATCAAAGATTGAGCAAAGCTTGATGGAATTGGAGCTGTGGAGTGAAGATCCGGAGGCCTAACTTCGTCGACCTTGACGGACCAAATCATGAGGAACTATTTCTTGATGAGGAAGCTTCAAGAATGGTGAATAGCTCCTGGCAAGAATCAAGGGATGGACGAAGCTATGATCAAAGCTAAGTATTTTCCAGTTTCTGCTTGATCTTAATGCTTGATTTATCTTGTTTTCATTATTCTACACTTAATCCTAGATGCATATTGAAATAGCTAAGATTTCAATCGATTAAGTCTAGATTAGGATAATGAAAACAATCAAATTCTCATTCCAAGCATTAGTTTGCATCAAGGAAAGACTTGATTTCAAAAAGATCCTTGTGCATCAAAGAATGTATTTTGGTAGTTTAAATACATATTTCCTTTCCATTGAGTAAGTTTTCTATTGCACTTCAAGGGTATGTTTTTATATCATAGTGCATTAGGACAAAGGAAAGGATATACATGCATCAGGATTGCATGATATACATTCTTAGTACAAGGAAAAAAATCGTGCATCAAGTTCATGCATGATTATTGTATTATTTTTTGAGCATGCAAAGAACATGCATGCATACGCATGTGAACATATGCTTTTGCATGTAGATACATGCATTTGCATGGAAGAATGGAATGCTGTTTGCAAGTACATATGAAAATGTACTCTCTTAGTATTTAGCTTACTTTGTAAAGCTCGCAGTTTGACATTAGGGAAGACCAAGGACTAGTTAGTTGCAAAGACATACTAGTTCTAGTTTGCAACTCAAGTAATTAGTCAATTTCTTCCCAAGTCGATACTCTACTATCAAACATAAATACTTAATGAGAATTAAGTATGTTAGATGTCTTGCTAGGTATGAGTAAGCACTAGGAGAAAGTTAAGTAGTAAATTTTCTTGATAACCAAGAAAATTTAATTACTTGCAAACTCTTTTATGATGTATGATGACTCTAAGTCCTGGATGTACTTAGAAAGTCATGCGGATAAGCTTTAGTTGATTAGTTATATATTTTATGTAACTTCTCAAGCATCCCAAGGTTGGATGAGAACATCAACTATATTTCCAAGTTCCTTGAGTACTCTTCTACTTAGCAGATTTCGAAAGTTTAAAGAAGTTTCTTTGTGGTTTCAAGATTTGTATCTCATGATGAAACCTCGGTAAGTAACTTTTTGGAATTGAGATATGAAATAGTCAAGCCTTCTATTTCATGTGAGATCATTCTCCTACCATGTTTAAGATGAATTTATTGTTGGGAAGGTAGATGTTCCAAGTAGAGGATCTTAATTGATTCATGAACTCTTCCCAAAATACACATAAATTCATATTATATGATAGGTCCAAGGAATGATGAAGGCAAAACCTCTTTAGGATATAAACGTTTTGCCAAGATATAAAGGTACCAAGCTTTTATAAATTTTTATTTGATTTCATCTCAAGGAGTGATGGAAATCAAAAGTTAAACCTCAACATCAATTGATCCTTGATATCAATAAAAGGATGTTAGGTTCTATAGTTGCATCTCCGGTAAATGATGCAACTAGCTAAGCAATCTTTAGGAAATAATATAAGTTCCTAAAGACTTGAAGCAAGTGTGAACTTTTCATTTAGGAATAGAAAGTTCCAAGAAATGGATTTTCAATCCATGAACTTCTCCTAAACAAGTTATAAAGTTCAAAGTTGTGTTCACAATAACATTACTATTGGATCAATCATCAATAGATGCTTGGACTTTAAACATAATTTTGATTGGTGAAATATGTTTAAAGGCCCTCTAGTAACATCTGAAGATTGACCAATAATAATGAGTTTTGTATCAAACTCAAGAATAGAAGTCGATATCACATAAATGAAAGTTCAACTTAAACTTTCATACTGGCAAATATCTCTAGTTTGATACTCACGAAATGAATACAATTGAATCAGTAAATTTTTTGGATATTATTTGAAAGAAGTTCTTTCAAATGTTCTTTTTACAAACGATTCCAAGATGAATCATTAGACTGGAAAGCAAAAAATTCCAAGATGAATCATTTGCTTCAAATTATAGCCTAGTATTACTTGATAGGAATCAAAAAGTTCTTGAAAGAAAAATCTCCCCAGACGTGAGACTAGCATCTTTCAAGAAAAGTTATAGAGTAAGTAGTTCCCAGTAAATCCCTAACCACCAGTTTTGGTATTTAAGTCCAAATAAGTGATATAACCTAAAGGTATATCAAAGATTCTTAGCTTTGGAATCTGAGAGGCATAAGTGTATGCTTGGACTTGTGTAAAGGGAAAGATCTCTAAAATCCTGCAGGTAAGAAAAGAAGCTTAAAGATAGTTTAAGAGATCTTAAAGATAAAGACTAAGTCTTTTTATCGCAAGATCAACCAGACTTGATCACTCTTGGCCATGATTGTCCAAGTAATATGCGATTAGAACTACTTTGTAGATTGCCCAAGTATTGGCAATAAAATTCCTTTTGGGAATTATTCACTCAAGTTCCATTTATTCGATGGAAAACTGTGAAAAAGAGTAAGTTGTTCCAAGTCTGAACAGAGTAAAGAAATTCCAAGAATGTAGTCTGCAACCGTGAAAATGGTAATTAAGTCTGTGGAAGGTAAACCATAAGTGTTTACCTATCCTTAAAGGGATTTTGGTACAAATCCAGAAAGCATGAGCAGATGCTTAAGACTTAAGCAGTAAAGAGATTCCTAAATAAAGTCCCCGGGGTAGGTACCTAAAGCAACAGTAAAGAAAGGAATCTAAAAAGACAAGAAGTCAAAAGCTCTTGTCGCTACAAAATTGGTCAAGGGTAAACCAATTGAACTTGAATTCAAGAAAATTCAAGTACTTGGAATTTTGATTGGTTTTCATTTGAAAACCCCAGTAAAGAAGAATTGATATTCTGTTAAGAGGTTTTCAAGTTTCCAAAGCAAAGCACATGATTATGAGGTGATCATGCGAAGGAATCAAAACCTAGGAAAATCTAGTTAGAGGTAATGCCTGAAACTTCCAATTCTTGTAAAAGAATTGAAGAAATAAGGTACTCTATCAAGAGATGTTTAGACTTTAGGATAAGAATCACCCACACATTAATATGAATATAAAATAGGGTGGTATGGGACACCAGATTTTATACTCAGATTAATGTAGAAAAGATGGAATGGGACATCGGACCGTGGGATGATGATATCTTTTAGTCCTAGTTTGGATTTTGAAGTTAGGTTTCATCCTCAAGGGAATTAAGACTTCAAGGAAAAGTTTAATTCGTAAAGGATGAAAGTAGTATCTTACGATACTTCAAGGTAACTTCAAGATTAAGGAAACTGAAGATATGAAGTAAGTAACTTCCAAGATCTTCTAAGAACACTTCAAGCTTAAGTGTTATTGATCAGAAATATTTGATAAATTTTTGAAAGAAGTTGGACTTTGATTTTGAGTTGATCTTTTCAACTTAAGATTTAATTGACTAAGTCAAGCATCAAGTTCCTAGTGTAACTTGATAAATTCACTCTTTCGACTCAAAGAAATGCACAAGAATTGCATTCACGATTAGGAGTCAAAAAGACTGAATGTGACATGAACTTAGTCTCAAGTGAAGCATTATTTGAAAACTAAACTCATCAATAGAACCTCAGTGGGTCGACACACTGATGTTGGTTACCACACTAGTATCTTGTGGTTGGATGATGTTTTTGATTTTCTTTGTATCTTTCTGAGAATCCAGCTTATTTCTCTGAAAGATAAAGACAATGCTTCAATATCTTGTTGAAATAGATCTTTGAAAAGTAAAAAGTCCTGAGTCATCTAGTCTTTGACTCATAGCAAGTTTATGTATATTCGAAGTTTGAATTGGTTGTACAGAGTCTTAGTTATTTCTTTCCGCTTTCCAAATCTTTTGGAATTGGCTTAGATATGGTATCTGATTCCTTTTGCAAAAGACCAGGGTTAGCCGGTTAGAATAAAATAACTAACTTGAACGTCCTAGATAGATGTTATGTACAAGAACCTTTTCAATCTTCAAAAGATGATAAGTCTAAGTGGACTTATTCATTTGAGTTTGCTTCAAGTTATAGCATAAATGATTTCCTGGAGTCCAGTATACTCTAGAATAGGGAAGTTAGGAATTGCTCATCAGATTGACAATTCCCAAGAACTTTCAGTTAAAAGTCTTTGAGAAAAGTGTCTTAAGTTGGACAATTTTCATTTTGAAGTTGTATTGGTCAAGTTATAGTATGGTTGACTCAAAGAAATGGTAAACTTTCTCCTACAGTTTACAAAGGATTTTTAAACTCATAAGGACAAAGTAGTCCTCTAGTCGGGTGAAAAAATCAAGTAACTGTTAGATAAAAGTAAACCATTGTACAGACATCTAAAGTTAGATGTATGGGACAACCACACTTCAAGTTCTCCAAAACAAATTCAAGTGCATCAAGAATTCTCAAAGTCTTACGAGGGATAAGAATCCCACCTTCATTACTAAGCCCATGCACCAGTTATGCCTAGAAATGGACTAGTAATTTGAATCCACCTAGTTCACATGTTTGTGCCTAGATCGCACTTCCAGAAACTGTGAATTAGCTAGGGATGTATTTAGATCCACCCTCATTATTCTTCACTAGTTTGTACTTTGTCCTATTCATCAAAGTGCAAAACCAGATAGTGTTTTGAATCATTTGGGTAAGGATGCCACCACAGAGATGAGACATGTTCTTCCAGTTCTAGATCATGACCATGTTCTTCCAGTTTTAGAACATAAGGCTCGGGGGTTGCCTAAAGTATGTATATAGCTCTATTTTCGAGGACGAAAATCTTTTCCAAGGGGGAAAGAATGTAATAAAGTAAGTCTATGATCCAAGGGTCTGGCCGGTTCAGACAGATCTGAAATCGGATACCGTTTGGTCATCCGTGTGTATGACCAAAGATCTCGAGTTTAGACTTACTAGGAGGTCTTGTGCTCTTGTGAACAAGTGAACCACTTAGCTTAGTGGTTAAGTCTCAAGGATGTGAAGGACGAGGTCTTGGGTTCAATCCCCATGAGGTACATGGGAAGAGTATTTTGCCCAAAGAGCTCTAGAGCCTTCTAGAAGCATCCACTGGACACTTGGCGCACATGTAGTTACATGGCTGACACTTGGCTGGTTAGTATCCACCTGCCCAAGAAGGTAGTCCCCTGGAGAGAGCTATATATAGAGGCATTTGGTTGGGAGGAGAGTCATCTCTCTAGCATGTGGTGGTCGTAATCTTCGTTCTCTTGCACGACGCGTATAAGTCTGTATTGCTGCATGCTCTCTTTGATTCAGCAGATTAGCGTGACAAAGCATAAATTCTTTTCACTGCTGTGACTTGACTCCATCCTCTGGTGCTTGGCGGTGATCCGCAAAAAAACTCGTTTCATATGCAACCAGACGTGCATTCAGATTTGAAGATATTTTGACAAAAATTTCTGAATCTATTTCGAAGAAGCCAGTGAAAATGCTTCTTCGAAAGTTTGCATATATGTTGACAGCAAAAACATGAGTCGAGAATAATATGCCATGAGAGTTAAGCGGCTGGGTATAGTAGATAGGTCAAAAATTAGAGCTTCGGATCCTTGCGTAATGCCAATGAAATTCAAAAAAGTATATTTGGCAAGCTGGAAAACTTTGATTACTGTTAGTAGCATACTGAATATTTTATTTGTCATTTTAACTGCTAAATCCGGAACTGTAGCATATCTTGCAATCCAAAATTCCATTGTTTTTACCATATACTCCTCTGTCGGTAGGTAATTGTGTGGAGGGCTAGGCAACAATGGGTAGTTTAGCCACTGACTATTGATAACGCAGTGTAGGATTCTTTTCCAAAATTTTCCTCCTCTAGATGGGATCCGCCTTCTCGAACTCATCTTGAGTGTAATTGAAAGTATTTTTGTCGAAGTGGAGGTTGCTATCGGGTTCTTTATTAGTGGCGGTTCTTATATAATGCCGCGTTTGTTCCTTTAGAAGACCATATGGTACATTGAAGGGCTTCAAAATTTGCTCTAGTTGTTTGTTTTCTATGTGAGCTTCCTTCATGATCTGTATTATTTGGTCTTCAAAATCAGAAGTGAGCTGGGACACCAGTTGTGCCCTTTTTGGTCGGCTCAATTCTCAGTCTCCACAGTAGCCTCTGCAGATTGTGGAACTACTGGTGTCCCCTCCATTGTTTTCTGCTTTAACTGCTCTTGAAGCTGTGCAATCAATGCGTCTTTCTTCTTTATTTCTTCAGTAGCCTGTGCAATGGTGTCCTTGTGTTTAAGAAGTTCTTGAGCCACGATATCTAAGTGATCAGTGTCTTCTTTACACTGCTGGAGATAATTATTCTCAGCTTTTTTCCATTTCGTTCTGAGAGCTGCAGTGTCATCCATGTACTTCTTTTCCCATTCTGCAATGGTGAGTTGCTCCTGTCTGAGCTGATCTTCCAGTTTAGTTATCTTTTCTTCCAATTGTTTGATATCCTTTACTGAGCTTTCGTTAGCTTCTATTGGCTGATCACTGAGAAGAGCTGTCATGAGCTCCTTGTTTCGGTTCCTTAGGTTTTCTGCTTCCTCCATATATACTTTGAGCTGAGATTCCACTATTTTGCTCCTAGATATCACCCTTGCCTTCTCAGTCTCGCTAGCTTCGTATTTTCTTTGTACTTCTTGCATTTGTGCTTTTAAACGTTTGTTTTCGGTTATTAATTCACTGCACTGCTTTTTAGCTGCTTGGACTTCTTTCTCTTTAGTTCTGATGTGCTCTCTTTCTAAGTTCAATTCGGTCGAAAGATTCTTACTCTTTTCCTGAAGCTCATGTTTGTCGTTCATTGCTTGGTCGTAGTCTTCATCAGCCTCAAGCATTAGTTGTTGCGTATCTAGAGCGGTTCGAATCATATCTTGTACCACAGGCTTGAGTTGAGCAATGTCTACATTCAACCAAGTTCGTGGTATGCTTGGAGTTTCGCTTGTGAGCACAACTCTTCCGTGCTCCACATGGATGGTTTCGTTGTGTAATTGTCTGATTTGTAGATGTACTTGTGGTTCATTTTCTTTTTTATCCATCTCAATAGCTTTTGTGGCACTCCCTTGAAATGTGACATCCATGGGGGAGGGTTCTACCACTACCCGTATTGGTGTGAAGGGTTCCTCGTCCTCTATTTTCTGTTCCTGATTCTCCTTCTTTGGTATCTTTATGGATTTTTCACGAGGTGGTGTGGCTTCCTTGATATGAATGGTGGAAGTCTCATTAAGTTTTATAGTATGCGTACCTTCCTGTTCTGCTTCCTTACTGTTGATATTCTGATCAGTATGTGTGGCGTGGCCATCCGTCTTGAGGCATTCTGGTTCTTCATTGTAGTCAACTTCATTCAATTCCACCCATTGTCCATCATCCTTCGATTCGCTTTGAATATCGACATTCAACAATGAGGTGTCAGGTTCTTCTTGGGCATCCGATGATGAGCTTGAATTATCCAATCCTATTTCCTTGTATCGATGGGCTTTGGTGAGTTTCCTTTTCGTTTCCAATTCTTGTTGTGTCTGCTGATAGTGATGTCCTTGCACTGGGAGGTTGACTTGTCCTTGCGTATATTGATGGGTCTCTTCCAGGGCTTTAGTCAATTCTTCCTCTGTGATTGTTCTTCGCCCTTCGATAGTTGTTTTAGGGAGCACATGGATTCTTTTTGTTGTTGAGACTTCCTCTTCGACTTGCTTGACTTCTCTGAGTCTCTTCGTGCCTCTCATTTTGGGTTGAGAACTGGTTTCTGCCACTTCCACAATCTTGATTCCTTTTTTCTTTTTAGGGACTGTGGCGACTTTGACGTACTGAGCAAGAGTAGTCGAAGATGGCATTTCCTGCAAGTGTTCTCTTATGCCCAAAGCATGGTAGATCAAGATGGTCAGGGCCACACTACCATTGAGGAACTTCTTATTATTCCATTGCTTTTTTGCCTCGAATAGTCTTTCTTGGACATATGGAGTCAGATTAATTTGATTGCCAATTTGCTTGATTGCATGGGACAGTATTTGAACAATGATCTTTTGGGGAGCCGTGTATTGATTCATGTTTGGAAAGCAGAAGTGTTGGTGAATCAGTCTGACTTCCTCTTCTATATCGACTCTGTTAATGTCGACAAAAGTTCGTGTCTTTGCCCCACGACTCTCTTCCTTTACCATAGTGACACCGTCCTTCTCCCATCCGAATGCTTCCTTAATTAAGTCGTGTGTAAATTGTATGACAACCCATTCGCCTCCTTTATCCATTACTCTGGCTTCGAGCACCAATGGATTATGTAGTGCCGGCTGTAAGGTGTTCATGACTTGCGTGCATCTTTGGAAGTCAGGTTTATATATGGGCAATTCAAAATACTTATGAATGCCTGCTTTCTTCATTATGTCGATTGTAGAAGGTAGTTCATGCAATACTCTGAAGTCCTGGGACATAATCGGAAAGTGATGATGTGTGTCCATGATTTTTATGTTTGCCAAGAAGAGATACTCTCCTACTGGTTGCTCTTCTCGAAACCAATGTCCTTTGGCTTTTGTGAGACTTTGGGGAGGAAATTCCTGTACCTCGTCCTGAATTGTAGCCTCCGAGTCTTCAGAAGCCATCTGCACTTGCAAGGAAGAGTGCATTAGCTTTGAAGGAAAGCATGTAACTGTGTAGTGCAATGTAGTGTTTATTGTCGTTCCATCACTCCATCTCCCATGGTTCTATGAGTAAGATCTCTTACCACATCTTTTGATTTCTTATCCTGAAAGAAAATAAGCGTTAGTATAGCCGAAGTGTTTATTTATGTACATAGTATGTCCATTCCTAAGAGAGTGAAGCTAAGATCTAATCGCTCTTGGAGAATGTGCACCACTAGTTTTAGAATGTACATCATGTGTCGAATGCTTGGCCTCGTATTGTGGCCCTATTATGCATACTTGAGGTGCATTAGAGGCTTCATGAGTGCAATGGGAGTCTCTGTTTCTTCGATAGTCCACTCCTTGCAGTTGCTTGGGTTTCCAAATCCATTTCGTGACCACTGAGAAAGGTCGTTTTGTTTCTTTGATTCTTCCGGCTTCATGTGTTCTCTTTGTTTCCTCTAGTGTCCGTATGATATTGGTATTTCTTTTCCTGTTTCTTGGATGAATCTGATGTGGTTTTGTCATTCGCTTTGTCTGATGTATTGCTTCATCCTGAGTGCTTATTGCCTGCTTAGCTGCCTGTGTGACTTTCTTGGGAATCCATATCTGATGTCGTGATCTCTGAGCTTCAATCAAGGGCTTGGGGATCCATATCTGCAACAGTCCTATTGGTGAGGACTTTGGCATAGCTGACTTTGTGATTTCTGCTTCCTTCTTAAGTTTGGGTGCTGACTTCTCCTAGTTCTGCACCTGATCCTTGCGTACCCACTTGTATTTGTGTTGTCCTTGATATGAGTATCTGCATGTTGTTTGCCAATATGGTGATCTTTTGGCTATTTGAGGACGTCCAGGAGAGTTGGTTTCCTTAGTGGCTGGCTTTTCCTCAACTGAATGTGATGATTTCGACTCTACTGCGGACATCGTTGGGCTTGAAGTTTCTGCTTCTTTTGGATTGGTTTCGGATATATTCGCACTGGGATCATTCTTCCGTGTCTTTTTTTGGTAGCTCTCAGAACTCCCGACTATTTTAGGTTGAATTAAAGGCTTCTCTCCTAATAAACTGAAAATCTCCTTATGCCCTATCTTCGCCAAAATATAGCCTTGAGCTAGATTAATGCACACCTCATTCTCAATGATCCAGTCCTGTCCTAGGATTAAATCTTCTATTAAATCCTCATCCTTACACACTAAAACTCTTTGTTCCATGGAGGAATTGCCTAGGTGGAGGGATATATTTTTTGTTCCGATGCAGTCTAGGGTTTGACCTCCAATTCCTAACAATCAGGCTTTTGTGGAATTTATACTCAATTGCTGATCTTTTATGACCGTATTTCGTATGCAACTAAGTCCTGCTCCTGAGTCTATCAAGGCATCTATCAACTTGTAATCTGTCTTGCCAATCCCTAGGTTTATGTAAGGTTGTGCCCTGCAAGCACCTTTGGTATCAGGGTTATGAACTTGGTAATTAGCCATAGGGATGGGCTCCTCTCTGTGGAGATAGCGTTCATCTCTCTGCCTAATCCATTCTTTTCGTTTCCTAATGCGTTCTAGAGCTTCTTGTCGAGCTTCCTCTCTAATTCGTTCCTCTTCTCTTTTTCTATTTTGAGCACCGATTAGCCGTTCTAGCATTTGGTCCATTAATGGCTCCATGAGTTGTTTCACTCTACATCCGCTTATGTAGTTAGGAAGAATGTCTCCATCTAGGGTAGCTAGATTAACGGCACCACCTGTCAAGATTCTATTAATGATTAAAGGTCCATATCCCCGTTTTTCTAACTTCTTGGCATGTTGTTTTAAGGTGTACACCAAGATTAAGTCTCCCTCTTTAAGTCCTTTGTCTTTTATATGTGCATCATAATATGCCTTTTGTCTCCTTTTAGCTGCATAGATTCCTGTTACTGCTTGTAACCTAGTTTCATGTAGCTTTTTGATTTGGTCCAGTTGTTGGGATAATTCATGTCCGTTCCACTCATACTGTTGGGCCACTTTCAATGTTGGTACTAAAAAGTCAATTGGCAAAATTTGCATTTTGCCCATACACTAAGTTGAATGGGGTAGTTCCAATAGCCGTTTTATATGCAACCCGGAAGGCCCAAATTGCATGATGCAATTGCTTGTCCCAATCAGACCTTCCATTATTGACAATCTTTGTCAATACTGTACACAATAGCTTGTTGGAACTTTCAGCTTGTCCATTGGCTTGGGGATGGTATGGGGCTGATTTTTTATGAATCACTAAAAACTCATTCATTAGCGACTCGATTACGTCATTGAGGAAGTGCGTTCCCCGATCACTCACAATCTCGATTGGTAATCCAAAACGGGTGAAAATATGCTTAAAGAAGTACTGCGCATGTGATCCTTTGGCCGGTGGATTGATAGGTCCTATGAAGTCAATACCCCATTTTGAGAATGCTCTAGCACAGACCATAGGTCTTAAAGGCATTTAAAAACTTAACCAATGTCTTACTCCAATTGGGCGCTACGGTTGAGAAAGGTATAGACATGTGATACTGTGGGATTGTCTTCTGGCATTCTGCACAATTACTCACGTAATCATGAACATCCTTGGGCATGTCAGGCCAGTACACTCCTAATCTTTTTAATTCTCGAATTGTTCCATGAGTCCCTTGGTGTGTTCTCCATTTGTTCACATGTGCTTGCTCGATTAGTTGCTTTTGTTTATCTTCCTCGACACATCTGAGTAATACTCCATTGGGTTCCTTATAGTACACGCTTCCAGCAATAATGTGTAAATTCCTTGATTGAAGAATTTCCTTTTTGCTATGCTTATTGATTAAGTGTTGAGGGCCATGGGTGAGTATAGGGATCAATTTCTCTGCCCACTTTGGACAAACTTCTAGATTAAACAAATATGTATATGGCAGATCATCGGGTACTCCACTTGGTGGTTCTCCGTGTGTTAACCTAGAAAGGTGGTCTGCTCTTACATGCATGTTTCCCTTTTTTACTACCACTTTGAAGTCGAACTCCATTAATAGTAAGAACCATCTTATTAATCTTCCCATGTTACAGGGCTTATTGACTAAGTACAATAAAGCCTGATGGTCTATGAAGAACTTGAACTTGTTGGCTAAGAGGTAGTGTCTTTCTTCACTGCGTAGACCATTCCTAACCCTTCTCGTTCAGTAGTGGTATAATTCCTTTCCGCTTGATTCAGTTGTCTACTAGCATAGGCAATTGGATGATCAAGCTTCCCTTCATCAGCTGGTTGGGCTAGGATACATCCAATGGCATAGTTAGAAGCATCAACATGAATATGAAAAGGCTTGTTCCAGTTGGGTGATTTCAGAATTGGGGCTGTGCTAAGCCTCTTTTTCAACTCAGTGAATGCCTTCTCACACTCTTCTGTCCAAGTAAATTGAGTCAAGAGACCATACAAGGGTTTTGCTATTATGGCATACATGTGAATAAACCTACGGTAATATCCACAATGTCCCATAAAGGCTTGCACTTCCTTCGCATTTTTAGGTCTCGACAGTTCTAAGATGACCTTGATTTTGTCCTCATTCGTAGATATTCCATTTCTTGAAACTATGTGTCCTAAGATCTTTCCTTGCCTCACCATGAAGACACATTTCTCTGGGTTTAAACAGACTCTGTACTGTCTACATTTATTGAATATCTTCCTCAACTCGGGAATGTGATCGTGTCTTTGATTGGAGTACGTGCAAAGGTCATCTACATATACTTCCATGCTTTTTTTCAAAAATTCTTTGAAAACATGACACATCAATCGTTGGAAAGTAGCAAGTGCATTAGTGAGTCCAAAAGGCATCACTCGGAAAGCATAAACTCCCCATTTGATTGCGAATGCGGTCTTATGTTGATCCTCAGTTGCAATAGCTACTTGGTTGTATCCAGAGAATCCATCCAAGAAGCTATAGACTTCCTTTCCTGCTACCCTCTCCAATAGATGGTCTGTGATGGGTAATGGGTAGCTATCACGTATGGTGGCTGCATTCACCTTTTTCAAGTTGATGCACACTCTCAATTTTCCATTTTTCTTAGGCACAACTACTAATGGCGATACCCATTCGGTATGTTCGATCTCATATATGAATCATGCCGCTAGTAGTTTGTCTATTTCTTCCTTAATTTTGCTGCATAAACCTCATTATACGTATAAGGGCGTTGTTTGGATGGTTTTGCGTCTGCCGTCATTGGTATTCGATGTGAACAAATAGTGGGTTCTATGCCTTTGAGATCCTTGTAGGTCCATGCAAATACGTCTCGGTATTCTCGGATAAGTTGTATGAGTTCCCTCCTCCTCCGATACATCTTTACCAATATATGTGCATCGCTCTTCTCCGTCTTCTACTGTTACAACAATTTTTTTGGTTTGTTCTTTGTTGTCATACGCTTCTCCGTCTCGTGCCTCTCGTCTAGGCATTTGAATGGCTACCTTTCTTTCCTCTACCTCATATCTTTTAAAATGTTCAGGGACTTCAAACAAATCCGGATCAGGTCCTATTTTACTCATGTCTTCAGGTTGCTTTTGTACCATGGGAGTAGCTTCGATTGCTAAGATCTTGGTAGGCTTCTGTTTCTCTTGATTTTGAATGGTGTCCAGGTAGCTTTCTTCGGAATCAAATTCTGGTTCCATTTCTATGCTTTCATATTCCTCTTTCCACTCCTTTTCCAAAACTTCCCCTTCTTCTACCTCTTGAAGGACAACCATATAGAGATTTACATCATAGCCTTCCTCATCTATGCACTCGTTCATCGTCAAGACTTCCTCATTCACACACACATCTAAGGTTGCTAAAATTTCCATCCATCCATGCGGTTCGAAGATCTCATCAGGAAAGGTTTGAGGCATGTAATCTGGGTCCTTTACTGATCGGTAGTTAGGATGTCCTATCGGCCATAGTTGTCTTTTACTCTCCTCTCTCTTGGCTTCTTTACACATCCATAATTGGGCATCCTCATGCATCCAAGATTGATCACTTGATCTAGCACTGTGAATGGATAGATCATCTTCTTCCCTATGTACTGGATTCCATTGTAGTGGAGGGACATCTCGATAGGCAAACGTGTGTAGATTTATCTTGGTGGTGTTTCTTTGATGTTGCAGGTATAACGAATCTCTTCCCCAATCTTGTACTACCCGCATTTGTCTCATGAAGGGTCGTCCTAATATCATTTCATGGTTGTTAGCTTTCTCGAACTTACAAATGGCTAACGTGTGTTCAAATTCTACTCCACAGGTGGTTAATTTGATTCTTTCCAATATACCTAGGGGTTTTTCCACATGACCGTCTGCTAATTGAAGCTTCATGCGTGTGGGTCGTAAGGCTGGTTTTCCCCATTTTTCCTAAATCTCCTTGGTGGCAATTCCCACCCCGGTTCCCGTATCTAGGATAGCCTTATGTACCCATTGTGGGTGACAGGTAGACACGTATTACCTTCGTCTCCTTCACTAAACTCTCCCACTTTATCAACTGGGATTTGTATTGTAGAGTTTTTTCTTTTCCTTTTCCTTTCGTTTCTCCTTTCTCTGGCTGTGGTTCTAATTGGTTTGCTAACTGCCTCCGTAATTGTGGCTTAAGTTGAAGTAACTCTTCCACCGTCAATTTGCATTGCACTTTTGTTTTGTTTAGTTCTGTTAGATTGTGTGAACTCTCTTTTGAGTTTCCTTTTCCCTTCCCATGTACTGTGGGTGCTCGTATTATTATAGATTCCCATTCGTATTCTCCCATGTAATTAGGCAATGTTGAAATGCTCAGGGTTTCCTCTCTACCTCTATCGAGTCTTGATACTTCATCATATACTTCCTCCAGGTTGGGATGGGGTTGACAATCTTCCACATCTATTTCATCAAAAGGAGGCGGACTGACTCCATTCTTCTTCCATTGCTCTTCTCGGATTCTATTCCATAAGTCTTTTGGCCAATCTGCCTCTAGGTCTGGTATTATTGACACAGGTTCCTCTTGTGCTTTTATTCATTCACCTTGGTCACCTTCCTTTCTAGGTTCCTTATCCTTGGATTTGATGCATTCTTCGTATAGACTATGTGCAATCCTTGTCTCTAGTAGAATTGGGATAGTCTTTCTAGGGTTGCTTGTGCTACCTCTATAAGCTTTCTGCATATTGCCAGTCTTTCCTTTTCTAATTCCCCTTGAGGGTAGAGTTTTTCATGCTGCTCTATATTTGGGCTCATTTTGATTCTAGCTTGGTAAGCTTTCAACCACATGTCTAAGTCGTCTGGCTTTGGGTCAGCGAGAATTGATCCTGGCTTCTCTACCTCTTGAGTACGTGGTGGCTCAGGAATCTCCTTCCGAGTCCTTTGCTCTTTATGCTCATTCAAGTATTTCTTGCCCATTTATCTTTGAGTTTTTCTCGTCTTTCCTTCCATTTTTGTACTTTTGTGTTCTGGGAATTCTCACGTGGGTCCTCAGAATCCTCGACTACCTGAATTTTAGGGCTTACCGTTTTATTGCTCTCTTGTTCCTCTTCTGGTTGTTTTCCTTTTTGTTGCTTTGTTTGGGCTCTAGTAATGGCCTTTAGCGGCACAGTGTACTCCTTATCACTTCCAGATCCTTCTATGACCTCAATCACGTTGATTGGTGCAGTATCTTGGGTTTTTGTCGGATTCTTAGGGCAGTCTCTGAAAAGATGTTCCTTTCCACAATCACTACAATATCCTTCCCAAATCCTTGGTGATGGTGGGTTATAAGGTCGAGGGCACTCTCTAATGAAATGGTCTCCTCCGCATCTATAGCATGGTCCTCTTTGCACAGATGGTCTAATGGGTGGTCTCATGGTTGGTTGTGCTTTAGGAGCCGTATACATTAAGGTGGTTGTCTCTGCTCCATAAGTCTGATCATAGCCTTCATATCCATAATATGCCGCATCATATGCAGATTCATATTCTAACATGTTGGCTTCGTATGGGTGGTAATCTCCTGGTGGCAGTTCATATCCAGGGTTTGTTGATTCTACGTTGGTCATTGCAGATGCTCGTACTATGGCTCTCTCCAAGTTTTCTTCCGGTTGAGCGCACTTCACCGGTACTACTTGTTGAGGTTGCGACAGTTGGGGTCCTAGCACTGGTTGTGGTGGTGGATATGGTGCCGGTTCATAAGGCTTTGGTGCTCCTGCTGGTGTCGGATAGGGATGGTATCTTGGTATCTCTCGTCTTGGCTCTCTAGGTGGGTATCCATATGGTCGATATTGCGGTGGTTGGAAAGGACGTGCTTGCCGGTTAAATGGACAGTTCTCAGTAGTGTGGTTGGTGTATTTTTGCTCTATGTGGCAGTACAAAGAAGTCCCTTGTTGGTGCTGCCTGTTGTATGGATACATAGGTTGTGCACCAGTCCCTCCTCGCACACACAAGTGTGTGGGGTGATCTCCTCCACATAAACTACATCTCCGTAGCATAGGCACTCTTTGAGCTGGGTGTTGGTAAGCTCTTTGCCCCTGAACTCCTAGTTTCTTTGCTAACAGCTCCGCTAATTCTTCCATGTTACTGGAGTTGGATGTGATGGTGCTCCTTGAATCTTCTGATTTAGTGAGGCTGGGTGTACTTTTGAGGTCCTCGGCTAGGTTATCTTCTAAATCAATGCACTCTTGAAGACACTCACTCAAAGTTTGTAGCCTCTTCACGTACACTAGCATTCTTAGAGTTCCGTTTGTGAGTCCATCCAAAAACAATGAAATCATTTTTTGTTGAGTGGGTCTCTCAGCTATTGGGCATCTATCCACATACTGATTGAATCTTCTGGCCGCGGTCTTCACAGTTTCATTAGGGTTTTGTTTAAAGCTGTGGATTAAAGATGCAGAATTGTGTTTAATCCCTCTCTTTGTGAATTCCCCAATGAATTCTTGAAAGAATTGTTCCATGTTTCCAAATTGATTGGGATCTAAGGGTTGGAACCAAGTTAGAGCCGTCCCTGTGAGGGTGAGTCCAAAAGACTCATACTGCACAAAGAAGTCATCTACTTGCTCTGCCCTTAGAACTTGTTTAAATTCTGCAATGTGATCGTAGGGTTCCCCCAATCCATCGTAATGATTTCTTACACACTTAGCCACTTGGATAGGTCTCAGTCTTCTCATTGGTTTAGGCGGTCTGGGCATCACAGGGAAGACTAGGACAACTGGTCTTATTGGAGGTATTCCGGGCTGTCCTCCTACCGGTGGTCGTGGTCTTACTGGTGGTCGACCCTGATTACCTACCCCTGCGTGGGCCTGATTGTGTGTTTGCACTCCTGGAGTTGCAAATTGTACGTGAGTACGATTGGGCACACTTCGTTGGCTGGTCTGTCCTGATGTGGTATGTTCCGTCTCTTGTTGATTTCCAAAAGGATTTTGTGAGGTAGTTGCCTGATCTCTCTGAGGAAATACAGGCATACCCATGTATGTCAGCCGAGCCCTGTCTAAGGCACTCACGGGCCAATATCTCCTTTGATCTTTGTCCAAGTATGTGAGTCTAATTTCATCTTCCGGATCCTTCATCTCATAAAATGTCATGGGGCTTTCTTCTCTTCCTGGAGCAGGTAAGTCTGTTTGAAGAAATAAGTCTGATCCATGGATCATATAGACTTCCAATAAGTAGTTGTCTTGAGGTATCAACTCTCCTCTCAAGACTCATGATACTTGGGACCTGCCTCTAGGGGTGGTCACTAACTCTTCAAGGTGTGTTCTTCTAGAGTTTTCTGGGTCCACAAACTCCCCCCTTTCATTGATCCTCTCAGGAAATTCAGTCACAATGTAGATATGACCAATTTTGTCTACATACGCTCCTCCCTCGTACTTGACAGCAGGTCGGGGTACAATCGTGGCATTCATGGAAGTTACCATCCTGGCCATAGATCTATTTAAGCCATCCAAGTAGATGGGGATCTCCTGGGCATTGGTAGACATATACTGTAAGGAAGTACGGTAATCTCCCTCAACTGTAGACATGAAATTTCTATTTGGTGTTGGACCCTGCATGTCTTCCGAAGCCATGGGTATTTCCTCCTCGGAATCACTAGAGGTCTCTGAGTAGGCGTAGTGGTGACTAACCTGGGCAGCACTTCCCACTGAGGATATGACACTTCTTCAGCTACTTAGCACTCTCCCTGACCTCAAGTTCATTCACCCTCCTAAGTCTCTCTAGGTCTCAGAGACTCTCCTTGAGTAGCTCTTCCGATGCCTCTAGTTACCTAACAAAGTGCTTCAAACACTCTGGCCGATACCACTTCCAGGCGATATTGCACTGGGTGATACCACAATGGCCCCGATACGATACTTGGTGTTTAACGATAGGATACTATCAGCAGCAGGCGATACGATATTGGACTATTGCCACGATACGATAGCAACAATCCTCACGATACGATACCTGATCACCTGCTATGATACGATACTACTTTTGGTCACGATACGATACCAACCTTTTTACACGATACGATACTGGAAGTCCTACGATACGATACCAGTTTTCTCAAGCGATACGATACTAAAACGTGTGCCGATACGATATTAGTTTGGTATCGCGATACGATTCTCGACGAGGAGACGATACGATACCCGGACAAGTGGCGATACGATACCACCACTTGCACGATACGACACCAGGTATGGTATCGCGATACTACACTAGGAAATAGGGCGATGTGATACTTGCTGGGATTAACGATACGATACTACGATTAGGGATGATACGATACCCAGGTCCTCGTGATACGATACCGGAGAACCAAGCGATACGATACTGAAGATGGTATCGTGACACTACTCAGGCAAGCGGACGATACGATACCTAGGTATGTGCCGATACGATACCTCGAGGCAATGCGCGATCGTGATACCAACCTGGCAACACGATACCACGATGGTATCGCGATACCAAGACTGGTACCCGACGATACGATCTCTCGGCGAGTATCGCGATACAAGGGAATTTTGGTGTCGCGATACCAAAACTCAACCGATCGCGATACTCAAGCCAAAAAGCCTAAAATTTCACAAAATTTTGCACCTCCTTGCTCTTCTCACACTCCTCTTCACTCCTAGGCCCCTGTCCCTCACAAAGAAATTACAATACAGCTAGTTTCCCCCCCGCGATACTGCGCATACTTTTAATCACTTGTTTGTGCATTTTTATTGTGTTTTTAGCAGATAATCTTTGTGGAACCTTACCTTTGTATTGTCTTGCTTGCACCTTGAGCTCCAAAGCTAGCTTGGAAGGCCTAATCTGCACGATATTATGCGCACGATACCGGTCGCTGCTCTCGGGCGATACCAGAACACCATGAAGTGTCAAATGAGTCAATTTTTTTGGTTCTTATACTTTTTTGACAGAATTTGAACCTTGCTTATTTTAGGTGATTTTTGGGATTTTTTTGGTGGTCTTGGCCTACTCCTACTTTACCTCTCTTCACTTCTCCTCTCCGTCTAACCTAACCCTAACTCCTCCTTCTCTCCCTTCCTACTAACCCTAAACCTAAAACTTATTACACACACCTCCAAGATGCGAAGTAACAAGTGTTGAAGTGATTGACTACTTGCCACGGGACGAATTCACTTCTACAAGTACGATTCTATCACACTTAATCTATAACCTTGATTGAGTGTTCCCCGGCAACGGCGCCAAAAACGTGTGTACCTAAGTCAAGAAGACTCAAGGACTTGTGCCAAAGAGACTATACCTCATTTGCAACACAAGTGCGCATAGTGGGAAATTAACACACATTCAAATGTCAATCCGATCAAACGACCTAACCAAGTGTATGAGGACATGTGCACACATGATGGAAAATGAAGTGTTTAAGCTTGCATGCATGAGAAAAGACTAATCCACCTCTCACACTCACTGAAATGCTGAAAGTGCCTGCCGCGATACCTCTTACAACAGTTTTTAGTAAATCAAGGATTTCTCCCAGCTCCCAACTCCGAATATAGTCAATAGGGTACTCGTTTCGAAGCTCTCGACAAGACGCATCTAGTGAAAGTGGCTTCACTCAATTTTGACAACTCTCCTTCAAGTTATGACCAAAATAGTAAATGGTGGGAAACACCCACACTCACACCACAACTCCAACAAGCTCACACATGCACTACAATAGCTCAAAAACAGTGGGAAGGGGTAGATAACAGTCCTACACACACATTTCAAGCATTAGACACACATACAAGATCAAAGAAAAGATAAAAATTTGCAAGAAAGAGGCAAATTCGAAATTTTTGAGAGCTCCTTCTTCACAATGGCAAAAAGTCTCTACAAAGAGTCACAAAGTGACTTATATACATGTGCCCTAAGTTTGGTCCTTTCACACAAGAGACTGGCACTTTATTCAAAAAATTAAATTTCCTACTAATTTACAAAGGGTATTTTACAACAAGTTGGGGTTATGCAACTAGAGGACTCCTCTAGTGCATTTACATGGTTTTGAGGGAATTCTCTAAGACCTCGAAGAAGAAAAATTATGCCCATTAATTTGAAAATTTTGGGGCTCTTCTCTTGTGCTCCTTTGCTCTGCAACAGAGATGCATCGCAGGGGTATGGTTGCACACCTACCATCGATTGCAGAAATGAAGGAACCATGTGAAGCTTGCATGATGGGCAAGCAACAGAGGAAGGCGTTTTCATAAGAAAGCAAGAACAGGGCAAGCTATCCTCTAGAGCTGGTGCATGCTGACTTGTGCGGAAAAATGCCTACACAGGCCTTGGGTAGATCTTCCTCCTTCATGTTACTTGTCGACGACTATAGAAGGAAGATGTGGGTGTACTTCCTTCGTGATAAGGCTCAAGCTTTTGGTAAGTTTAAAGAATGGCTTCAACTTGTTGAAACTGAAATAGAGAAGAAGATGAAGAAATTCAGGACAGATGGTGGTGGTGAGTTCACATCAACAGAGTTTGAAGATTTTTGTAAGAGTAAGGGAATCAAACATCAACTCACAGTGGCACATAGTCCTCAATAGAATGGTGTTGTAGAACGTCGAAATCGAACCATCCTGGAGATGGCAAGGTGCATGTTGAAAGGAAAGGGTTTGCTTAATCAATTTTGGACAGAGGCTGTCAACACTGTTGTCTACATCTTGAATCGAAGCTACACCAAGGCACTTGATGGGAAGACTCCACAAGAAGCCTACACTGGTAAAAAAACCTTCTGTTTCCCATTTCAAAGTATTTGTAACTGAATGTTATGTACATGTTCCAGATAGGGAGAGAAACAAGCTTCAACCAAAAAACATCAAATGTATCTTCTTAGGGTACCGCGAAGATAAAAAGGCTTATAAGCTTTATGATCCTGAGGCTAAGAAGATCATGGCGAGTCGTGATGTGGTGTTTAAGGAGGAGCAGCCACATGTAGTGGAGGAGGAAAAGAGAACTTCCACTTTATCATCAGGTGAAGGGGCAATCCACTATGAACCTGCCCCAAGAGCCATCCCTTCTGCACAAGAGAAGGAAGCATCATCTTTAGATTATGAGTCTGAAAGTCACCAACCTATCGACACCCAAGTGGAAAAGCCATTTCCATGTTGGGTGAGGCAGCTCTATGATTCTGCAAACCCCATCCCACAGTCACTAGACTAGGTTGCAAATGGACTGAGGCGATCACATAGAATAGAGGAATAGAGACGGGCAAGCGCCCATATTGTAAACATAGCCTTGATGGCTGGTCTCATTCAAGAAGAGGCAAAGGAACCAACCAATGTGGAAGAGGTACTCCATGATGTTGGAGTTAGACGTCTACGGAAGCACGCGAACAGCACAAGGAAGAAGAAGAAGCTTGGAGCACAACACACAATACTGAATGTATTACTAGAGAATGTACAAAGATAAGTAGCCCATTAGGGCAATCGGCGAATATACAAGCCGGGGGGAAAAAACCTCCTAAAGAGGGAAAAAAGTGCCCCTGCGGTCCTAGTGTGTTCACACACATTACTACCTAAATATATCAACAAATCCCCCCTGGGAATGATGCGGTGAACAACGAGTTGGCACTCATGTATAAGGAAGTGCCAAGCTATGTGGAAATCACTCCACAAAAGGAAGTAAGCCCAAAGCTTTGTGGAAAGCTTCAAACTTCTCCCTAGGTAGAGCCTTCATGAAAAGGTCTACAATATTCTCCTGTGTGGGCACATATACCAAGTTGATCTCCCCAATAGAGAACCTCTCCTTGACATAGTGATTATGCACCTCAATGTGCTTAGTGCGAGCATGGAACACAGGGTTCCTCGCAACTGCCAATGCGCTTTGACTGTCAGTGAAGATGGTGGTGGCAGAAGTCTGACCAACACCCAAATCAGCCATAAGATGTCTGAGCCACACACACTCAACAGTAACTGTGAAAGCTGTCCTATACTCAGCCTCATAACTGGAAGTGGCCACAGTAGGCTGCTTCTTGCTCAACCAACATATACATGAGCTACTAAGCATGAAGCAAAAGCCACTAGTGGACACACGAGTGTCATAGCAACCAGCCTAATCAGAGTCAGAAAAAGCATGCAAATCTAGCGGTAGTGATCCCCCCTTGGGATAAACAACCCAAGTATCCGAGTACCATTCAAATAGTGAAAGATGCGCTTAACAGCTTGCCAATGCTTGACTCGTGGGCAATGCATAAACCTGCTCATTTGTGAGATAGCAAACTGAATATCTGGCCGAGTAATGCATAAGTAAATCAAGTATCCAACAACCTGCTGATAGAGAACAACATCAAATGCATCTCTAGCATCATGAAGACTCAATCGTAAACCTGTCTCCATAGGAGTGGCAATAGGTTTACAGTCTTCAAGGCCAAAACGCTACAATAATGCTTCAACATATTTTGTTTGACACAACACCATTCCACCATCAACTTGCATAAACTGAATGCCCAAATAGTGATGCAAATGCCCCAAATCAGACATCTCAAATGAGGCATGCAAATCAGCCTTGAAATCAGCAATATGCTTCTCAATAGGACCAGTAAGAAGCATGTCATCAACATAGACAACAATGATTAGAAGCACATCATTAGCACGCTTAACATATAAGGTGCCTTTTGTTGGGTTGTTCTCAAAACCATGTGCAATCAGATAGGCATGTATCTTCTCATACCAAGCACGTGGTGCTTGCTTTAAACCATATAATGCCTTCTTTAACCTGCACACCTAGTTTTCATGCCCTTTCTACACAAAGCCAGGGGCTGAAAAACATACACTTCTTCATGCAAGTCACCATTCAGAAATGCTGTTTTAATGTCCAACTGATGTACATTCCAACCATGATGAGTTGCAAGTGCAGAGATGCTCCGAACAGTAGTCATACGACATGTAGGTGCAAAGGTCTCATCAAAATCAATGCCTCTTTCCTGTGCATAACCCTTTGCAATAAGCCTAGCCTTATACCTATCAACTGTACCATCTGGTTTACGTTTTAGCTTGTATTCCCACTTAGTGCCAATGGCCTTCTTGCTAGGAGGCAAGTCACATAAAGACCAAGTACCATTCTTCATTATATCATCATATTCAGATTGCATAGGAGCCATCCAATTTTTTGAATTTTGTGCTTCATCAAACAAAACAGGCTCATTCTCTTTCACAGAGACTAAATATAGCCATAGCATAGCAATCTGATGCAAAAGAGGCACTATGAGAGCCTGAACGAGTACGATATGATAGAGGTGCATCTAATTTGCTGTCATGCAAAGTCTGCACCAGTCATTTTGGCATAGTTTTTGCCTGCTCAATATCAGCTCTCTCATCAACTAGTACACCATGTAAATCTGCATCAGAAATGGAATGATCTGCATCATCACATGAAACCTGCAAAGGCTGAGAAGTTGCCTCATTGGGACCAACACTAGATTGTCCACCTGTAAAAAGGGGGAGCAAAGTATCATACATCTCTTTGGAGCTAATAGATGTCTCCTTAGTACATGAAAGCAATGGCTGAATAACATCTTCCACAAAAACAACATCACGACTAACCAAAATGCGTTTAGTCTGTGCATGATACAGACGATAGCCTTTACTTTCAGAACTGTACCCAACAAAAATACATTTTACTGCTTTATCATCCAATTTTCTGCGATGTTGTCCAGACACTAATGCATATGCCAAACAACCAAAAACACACAGATGAGCAACAAATGGCTTGCAATCATGGCAAGCCTCATATGGAGTGATAGACTGCAGCACTCTAGTGGGACACCTGTTCAGTACATATGTTGCACACATGATAGCCTCAAGCTAGAAACTATGTGGTAAAGCCTGACTCTTGACCATACACCTCGCCATCTCCATGAGTGACCTGTTCTTTCATTCAGCAACTCCATTCCATTGAGGTGTATACGACACTGTACACTGGTGTTTTATCCCACGTTCAGCCAGAAATGCATTAAAATTAGAAGACATATATTCCCCCCCTCAATCTGAACGGAGGGTGCCATTTTACATGCTGACAGATTTTCAGCCAAAACCAAAAGCTGTTTGAAGCACATGAACACTTCGGACTTTGCCTTCAATGGATATACCCATGCATGCCTGGAAAAATCATCAATGAAAGTAACAAAGTAAAGATAATTTCCAAACGAAGGTGTCTGCATAGGACCACAAACATCACTATGTACAAGCTGCAATTTTTGAGTAGCCCGAACTGACCCATCTTTTGGAAAGGATGAACGTTGCATTTTGCCCAAAATACAACCTTCAGAAACATGCTTTCAAGGTGCCCAAGTTTGGGCAAAGAGGACACCATTTCAGATTTCTGCAGCCGTAGCAAACTAGCAAAATTCAGATGACCAAAGCGTGCATGCCAAAGCTTTGCATCTGACATAGTCTGAGAATCATTTACTGCACATGCCAAATCATTTACAGATCTTTCATAGTCTATGAGCTTATACAGCCCACGACATAAAATCCCAGAAGCAATAATCACATAGCCATTTGATAGATCATGAACTTTATACCTGTCATCAAAAAATTTCACAACCAAGCCAATCTTGGCTAATGCAGAAACTGATAACAGGTTCTTGTTGATCCCTTGCATAAATAAAGCATCTGACAAAGTGAAAGAACTACCATCAGCACTAGTCAAAATGATCTTACCAACTCCCGTAACAGGATAAGAGGAGTTGTTGGCACATGTAATAGTATTCCCTATAGGGGCAGGCTCGAGTGAAGAGAAGAAACTACGCTGCGAGGTAATATGTTTGGTCGCCCCACTGTCAAAGTACTGGCAAACATCTGAGTCTACTGCAGACATGCACTGTTCATGAGAAGATGGGTCAAAACTATAAACAATAGTAAATGCCCATTCTTCTTCTTGCACAAGATTAGCAGACTCCGTTTCTGGTGTAGAGGCTTCTTCAACGATCATTCCAGCCTCTTTCTTCTTTGCCTCTTTTGCAACCAGTTTTGGACAGTCCTTTATGATATGATCATTCCCTTTACAGTACATACAAAACAATTTCTGCTTTTCTAATTTTTTCTCATCTTTGTCTTGGTTCTTCGAATGTGAAGCATTTGTAGATTTCTGCTTACTAGTAGAAGAGATCCATTTTCCTTTGCCCTTCTGACTAGCCAGGAAAGCTTGCTCTGCAACATGCATAATGGACATGTTCTGCCTGGACTGATCTTCCCGCAACAGAATAGAGACTAACTCCTCAAATGACAAGGCATTTGGATTGCCTTTTATCATCAACCGAAGAGTAGAAGCAAAACTCTGATATGAATCAGGAAGACCATTTAGAATGGTCTGCACAAGGAAAGACAATTGTGCTTGTACTCTATGTAGATGACCTTGTGATTACAGGAAATGATGATTCTCTTCTTCAACAAACAAAAGATGCCCTGAGTTAAGAATTTGAAATGAAAGACTTGGGCTTAATGCGTTATTGCTTAGGTCTTGAAGTTTGGCAGGAACCAGGGAAGATTTTCATCTCTCAACAAAAGTATGCAAGGCAGATATTGAAGGCATTCCACATGGAGGATTGCAAGGAAATTTCTACACCTATGGAGATCAACACAAAATTATCTATTGAAGTTACTTCACCTCCATTGGATATTGGAAGATACAGGAAATTAGTTGGAAGTTTCATCTACTTGTGTAATAGCAGACTAGACATCTCTTATGTTGTTGGAGTAGTAAGCAGGTTCTTTAATAAGCCTTGCCAAACTCATTGGAAGGCAAGCATGTGGATATTCAGGTATGTGAAAGGAACTACTGATTATGGTATTCTTTATGAAGAAGTATCATCTCTGGTTGGATACTGTGACTCAGATTGGGCAGGAGATATTGATACCAAAAAATAAGTTTTTGGATATTGCTTTTCTTTAGGATCAGGGATTTTCTCTTGGATTAGTAAGAAGCAATCGACTGTGGCATTATCTTCTGCTGAAGCTGAGTACAAAGCTGCATGTGTTGTAGCATGTGAAGCAGTATGGTTGAGGAGGATCGTATGGCACATAGGAATACAAGGATAGGAGGCTACAGAGTTGAAGTGTGACAACCAAAGTTGCATGGCCATCGCCAAAAATCCTGTTTTCCATGCACGTACCAAGCACATAGAAATTCAGTATCACTATGTGCGTCAGTTGATTGAGGATGGGGTCATGGAGATAAGCTATTGTCCTACTGAAGAAAATGGAGCAGACATCTTCACCAAGGCTCTTGGGAGAGAGCAACTTCTTCGACACTTTCCAAAGCTTGGGATTGGACCTAGGAGGTAGTTCACAGTAGGGTGGACATTGAGGGGAGGTGTTAGATATGCTCAATACTCCACCCTCATGTGACCACAAATGATCCATGGTGCTCTAAGTTGTAAGGCCCCCAATTATGAGGAGAATCCATTATGAGAGGCCGGACATTTGTGGAACCCTAATTTCCAAGTTAGATGAGGTCTATGTGTGACCGTTGATGGTTGTAGATGATCTTTTTGAGCCTAGCCATTAGGTTAGGTAGGGCATAAACTTCCAGGCCATTGGGTTGCCATTTAAGGTGAAAATAAAGGCCCTGTGGCATCACGCAATTTCCCCATAGAACCTTAATGGGGGGAATGCAAAGGGGGGCTTGCCGTAGGGCCGAGACGGTAGGACTTCTGGTCATGGAGATATTGTCGAATCGTATATTTTATCGACTATTTTGTATCTCCTGACTACGTTTATGTATACTGAACCGCCTTGTAAAAGCTATATAAGCACGACCTAGGTTGAGCTTTACATAGCATTGCACACTAGTAAGCCCTTCATCTAGAGTCTGTCTAGATCGCCATCTAAGCTCCACAGTGGGAGCGCACGGGTGGACAGCACCATCATTGTAACTGCATTACGCTCGACAATCTGAGAATTTGAGTTTTTCTATCTTTGTTTGCGTTTTTCTCTCAACTCTGTCTACAGGTCTATTCCGTTGTGCTGTTATTTTCTTACAATAGAAGCCTCACCTAATGTGGAAATGGCTTTTCGACTTGGGCGACAATAGGTTGGTGACTTTTAAACTCATCATATGAAGATGTTGCTTCTTTCTCTTATGTAGAAGGGATAGCTCTTGGGACATGTTCATAGTGGGTTGCTTCTTCATCGAATGATGAAGTGGAAGCTCTCTTTTCCTCCTTCCACTCCATGTGGTTGCTCCTCCTTGAATATCACATTGTGAATTTCCATGATCTTCTTAGCCTCAAGGTCTTAAAGCTCACAAGCCTTGTTATCTTCATCATACCCTCAGAAGATACATTTGATGTTTTTTGGTTCAAGCTTGTTTCTCTCTGAATATGGGACATGTACATAACATTCACTTCCAAATACTTTAAAATGGGAAACAAATGGCTTTACCAGTGTAGGACTCTTATGGAGTCTTTCCATCGTGTAACTTTGATTCAAGATGTAGACAATAGTGTTGATGGCCTCTGCCCAGATTTGATTTTGGAAACCCTTTCCCCTCAACATGCACCTTGCCATCTCCATGATGGTTCGATTTTGACATTCTGCAGCACCATTTTGTTGAGGACTGTGCCAATGTGAGTTTTGATGCTTGATTCCTTTACTCTTGTAAAAATCTTCAAACACTATTGATGTAAGCTCGCCACCACCGTCTGTCTTGAATTTCTTCATCTTCTTCGCTATTTCAGTTTCAACAACCTAAATCCATTCTTTAAACTCAACAAAAGCTTGATCCTTATCATGAAGGAAGTACAACCATGTCTTCTTGCTAGTCTTTGATGATTAAAATGAAGCAGGAAGATTCACCCAAGGTCTGTGTAGGCATTTTTCTGCACAATTTAGCATGCACCAACTCTCGAGGATAGCTTGCTCTGTTCTTACTTTCTTGCGGAAATGCCTTCCTCTGTTGCTTGCCCATCATGCAAACTTCACATGGTTCCTTCATATTTAAAATTAGTGGTAGGTGTGCAATCGTACCCCTCTGATGCATTTTCTTGAGTATAGGGTATCTAATATGGCCAAATCTATGATTCCATAGCTTACTTGTGCCCACATTTATAGTGGTTATAAGAGAAGACGACTCATATGGGTTGTTACTCCTTACACTACAAGAATAAAGGGGGCGTAGCGATGCCCTCAGTTGGAAATACAAAGTGGGGACTATCGCTTATGCGACACTCATCTTAGAAAGCATCGCATAAGCGATGCCCCCCCCCCCCCCCCCAAAAAAAAATCAGCAGCATCATATAAGTGATGTAAAGCATAGCTTATGCAACACTTATAACTATCGTCGTTATGAGCATCGAAGCTTAGCGACACTAGTTGCAACGCTTTAGCGTCACATAAGCGATGCCCTATGAATTGAAAAAACAATTGATTTCTCTTGGCTCATTTGTGCCGGGATCAAGTGAGAGAGCGAGAGCGAACGAGGGAACAAGCGATCGAACGAGAAAAGGTACATGCACATACATACACACATGTGCATACACACACATGCATACACACATGCACATACATACACACATGCACACATATAGACACATAGATACACACATATACACACAAAATCATACACACACACATAGACATATACACATACACATATAGATACTTGCACATATACATGCACACGTATACACTAACATGCATACATAGTATGCATACGTAGACACATGCATACACATACATGCACATGCATACACATATGCATACATACACACACATACACACATATACACACATATACACATACACACACATTCATACACACATATACACACATATACACACATATACACACATACACAAATGTACACATATGCATACACACACATACACATATACACATACACATACACATTCACATATAGATACTTGCACATATACATACACACACATAGACACACACACACACACATAAACTCACATGCATACATACACACACATGCATATGCATACATACATAGATACATGTATACACACACATGCACATACATACACACATATGCATACACACACATACATGCACACATATGCACATATACACACACAAACACACTATAAAAACACACTATACAAACACATGCATACACACACATACACACACGTATACAAACATGCACATACATACACAGGCATATACATACACACACAGGTGCATACATACACACATGGCCTATCATGTTCTTTCTCGCCTCTAGTCAATCTCTGAAAACATTGATCCACCTATTTCTTGTGAATCTCAATGCTTCACAAAAGGCACTGATGCACCCTTTGTTGTTCCTCATATGACCACCATGTGATCTAGTCCTCTTAGGAATCACAACATGTGGTATCTTAGTATCATCATCAGAAACTCTCCAGGAAAGCTTCTTGATGCTTAAAGCTTGGTACAATGTTCAACTTGATCTTTGCTTTGAGTTCTCAATATATGAGATGATATATTTCACAGATCCATAGACCTTCTTTAGGAAGTTGTATTGTATGGATACAATAAGAACCTTCTGTTAGCTGATATGCATTGTCTTGGATGCCATTGACTTTGATGAGATGTTGGCATGAAGACAATACAACATCATTTCTTAATGCATTATCTTGATGCCATTGACGTTTGATTGATCAGAATCTGATTGCATAGCAAATAAAGGCACTAGATATTAATAATCTGATTATTTACATACACACACATTCACATGTACACATTTACATATACACAAATATTCAGATATACACAAATACACATTCTGAAATATAAATACACATACAAACTATAAATGTACGACATGTGTATGTGTGCATGTATTTAGTATGTATGTGTGTGTATGTATATATGTGTATGTATGTATGTGTAAGTGTATGTATATATGTATGTGGATGCATGTATGTTTGTTTGTACGTATGTATGTGTATGTGTGAGTATGTATGTATATGTGCATGTATTTAGTATGTATGTGTGTATCTATACGTGTGGGTATGTGTATGTGTGTGTATGTATGTGTGTGTATGTATGTGTGTGTATGTATGTATGTGTATGCATGTATGTGTGTGTATGTGTAAGTGTATGTATGTATGTGTAAGCGTGTGTATATGTGTATGCATGTATGTGTGTATGCGTATGTATGGATATGTATATATGTGTAAGTGTATGAATATGTGTATGTGTATGCATGTATGTGTGTGTGCATATGTATGTATGTGAAAGAGTATGTATGTATGTATGTTTAAGTGTATGTATATGTGTATGTGTATGCATGTATGTGTGTGGATATGTATTTAGTATGTATGTGTGTGTATGTATATATGTGGTTGTGTGTGTATGTGTAAGCACGTATGTGAAAGTGTAAGTATGTATGTGTAAGTGTACGTATGTGTGTCTATGTATGCATGTTTATAAATTTAGAGTTTTTTTAATATTTTGATCCTTTTTTTTTTGTTCGAGATTAAAATAACAGGAGATATTGTATGGTAGAACAAAATAAGAGAAGATCTAACATACCACATGAGACATGGCAGTTTTTTCGCAGATGGCTATATCTTCAAGAATCATTTCCTCAGCAAAAGGAATACAAATTAATAGTTTATATTATTATGACTTATAATTCTCATATATTTTATAAATGTTTTACATTTAATTGATGTATTTTTGTGTGTGTATAAAATGTATGTATGCACATGTAGGTATATATCTATATTTGTGTAAATGTGTCTATATGCATGTATATATGTGTATCTGTGTGTGTATACATGTGCATGTAGATATGTTTTATGCATATGCATATGTGTATGCATGTATGTGTATATGTGTGTATGTGTATGTGTATAAGTGTATGTGTGTGTATGTGTATGTGTAGGTATATATGCATGTGTATGCGTGTGTATATGTGTATGTGTATGAGTATGTGTATATGTATGTATGTGCATGTGTATGTGTAAGTGTATGTGCATGTGTATGTGAATGTGTGTGTATATGTATGTATGTGCATGTGTATTTGTAAGTCTATGTGCATATGTGCATGTGTATGTGTGTGTATATATATGTATGTGCATGTGTATATGTAAGTGTATGTGCATATGTGTGTACATATGTGCATGTTTATGTGTATGTGTGTGTATATATATGTATGTGTATGTGTATAAGTATTCTGTGTGTGTGTGTAGATATTTTAATATATGAGCATGCATGTGCATGCATCTCCATTTGCATCCATGTGTATGTGCATGCATGTGAATGTGCATATGCATGTGTATAAGTATGTGTTAATGTGTGTATGAGTATATGTATATGCAAAAATGCATGCATGCATGTCCTTTTATGCATTTGTAGATATGTTTGTGCATATGCACATGTGTATGTGTGTGTGTATGTGTATGTGTGTATGTGTAAGTGTATGTGTGTGTATGTGCATGTGTATGTGTATGTGTGTGTATATGTGTGTGTATGTGCATATGTATGTGTGTGTATATGTGTGAGCATGTATGGTCATGTATATGTGTATATGTGCATATGAATGAGTAAGTATGAGTATGTTAATTAATGAAAACAAAACAATTTAAATTATATACAAACAATGAAAATTGTACTTACAATAATTATCCATATTTTATGTTTGGTAAACTTCTTGAATAACCTACATTAAAGAGAGAGAGAGAGAGAGAGAGAGAGAGAGAGAGAGAGACAGAGAGAGAGAGAGAGAGATCAAAAGAGAGAAGAAAAAAGAGAAAGAGAGAGATAGAAATTGAAAGAGAAAGAGGTAGAAAGAAGGAGAGAGAGAGAGAATAAGAGATGAATTAGAAAAGAGAGAGATCTAGAAAAAGATTGTTGGAGCTCATAAGCATAGCGCACATCTGAACGTTGGAGAGCTCTTCGATCAGATGCGCGTAAATGATGATCGAAGAGTGATCCAACATTTTTTCTTTTATTTTGATCAAATGCCGCAATCGCATAAGTGATGTAAAATCATCGTGTATGAGATAATTGAAAGCATCATATAAGCGATGCAAACTAGCATTGCATAGGTAACACTCAGGAACAAGTTGTATAAGCGATGCTCAACGAGTGATGCTTTCGTGTACGTTGTTAGGAGTGTCGAAAAAACACCAAAAATAACGTGGAAATTAATGTCATTTAGATGATGGTGTTCGCTCGATGCCCGGTCTGACGAATTGCATGATCACATAATGATGAAAATGTGTCATGTTAACTGTCGCTATGGCCCCATATTCCTTGTAATGTTATGCTAGTCCCAACAATGTTATTGTTATCATCCAAAATCTTAGCCTGTGTGTTATTGAAGGATACTTCCTGATCTTGATCAATTATAGAAGTTGATGAAAGCAAATTTCATTCGATTTGTGGACCATACAACATATATGAAAACTTTTTAATATCACCATTAGAACTAATGAAAGAAGTTGTACCTTCACCCTCTGCAAAATTTTGCATTATTGCCTACCTTTAATGTGATGGGTTCCTTTAGAGGCTAAAAGGGAACTATAAAGGTATTTTTTGCCATTAATGTGATGAGAGGCACCACTAACCAACACCCATGAGTCATATATTCTTGAATCATCAATCGAGGAGCATACCTCCTCTACCATAACAAATAACTCAACCTTTGATTATGTAGTGTTGGAAGGCTCATTGCCTTTGCCACCTTTTAAAGATTGATTCTTCTCTTCTACCTTCTTAATGCAATAGTCTTGAATTCTGTAGCCTTTCTTCTTGCAGTGGAAACACTCTCCCTTGAACTTCTTTTTGTCTCCATCTTTTGATGAATCCGCCTTTCCTCCTTTGGCATTTGCTGTGAATGCAACATCTTCTTTGCTTCCACCACTCCTTGCCGTGTACCGCAACTCCTCCTCCATGATTAAGACACCAAATTATTCAAAAGTTAGAGGTTGAAGTTTGATTTGAATATTCAGAGTAGTTATTGAACCATCAAAATTTGGTAGAAAGATTCAAAGATAATGCCAAGCTCGCTCCTCGCCTGACTTTTGTCCACCTTCTCAGCCCATTTGATCTTGCAGATTCTTTATGCAAGTGATAAATACTTGTGTGTCTCCCCATCAACAAACATTTTTGTTGCGAGTTGATTTTCTAAGTTCTGAATGTATGTCAGATTATGAGTTTCATATTGATTTCTCAATATGTTTCATGTTTCACAAGGTAGTATTTTGATATGGAGTTGGGTCTTATAACCTCCCATACTCCATGGAACATGAGGACGTAGTAGCCCAATTGAGAAAGGAGCTCGAGACCTTAAAAAAGAATAAGCCCCAGAAAGAAGAAGAGAGTACAATAACACAATTATGGCATGAAATTGAAGCCTTAAAGCTACAAAAAGAAGAGAAGGCCCAAGTGAATGACATGGCACAAATATATCAGGAGCCATAGGAACTTTGTGCAAGAAATTGAGTCAAGAGTGGGCTATGGTGTAGCAATCAAGGACATGTGGTAAGTGAATGCTCTTTGTTCAATGTAACTTGCTAGTTATAGGAAGCCGGGCTATGAAGCCCAAAAGTGCCACTCATGAGGCATTCTTGCACAAGCATATTGGGGATACAGAGGAGACCAATTAGGGCCTTTGCCACTACCAAATGTAATGGTTGTGGCTTGAACTCAATATAATACTTACAACCCACGAGGCAACTTTGGAAGTGGGCCAAGCACGCTAATCATTTTCTTTATTTGTGGAGAGTGTGGACATTACCAAAACAAATTTCCTATGTGAGAGGGTTCTCCTCTGTGCAAAAATTGCCTTGTAAGCTAGAGATCACTACACGATGTTGCCTGAAGAATAACGCATCCACATGAGGACCACATATACAAATGATCTTTATGGATAACAAAGAAGTTGGAGATAGAACCACTATGCCACCACTAGCTGCTAGGGTAGTACATTTATAAGAAATTGAATCTATGGTTATGCAAAGAAAGAACAAGGGGAAGCTTCCTTAGGAAGAACTGAGTCAAGAGTTCACTACTCATGGAAAGACTAGGGAAAAACAGACAATCAGAGACATGTCTACTTGTAATGATGATAGCCAATCAAAAGAAGATCTTATAAATTACA
Source organism: Ceratopteris richardii (assembly GCA_020310875.1). NCBI lineage: Eukaryota > Viridiplantae > Streptophyta > Polypodiopsida > Polypodiales > Pteridaceae > Ceratopteris > Ceratopteris richardii. The sequence continues at coordinate 119,644,315 of CM035425.1, read as the reverse complement.
CAAGTAAAGAAATTGGTCAAGCATATAGTAGGGCCTGAAAAGATCTTGAAGCATAGCCTAGGCCCTTGTGGATTCAAAGGTTTCGAGATTGTTGAAATCATAAAGAAGGAGGTTAGTATATTTGATCCATTAAGAATGGATGCAAGATTCAGGTCATAAGTTTTGCAGATTATAGAAGAAGTGTCCACATCCACTTTAGTTGTAAATACTAATAGTCATTGTGAAGGAAGAGTGGTAAGGAAGCCTGCCTTATCGATTATAAGAGTCCATGACTTATTGTCGCTATAAAACAACACAATCTACAAGGAGTTATAGTGGATGGTGGATCGGAGGTAAAATTAATGCCAGAATACACTATGGAGAAGCTTAGGCTTCAACCCTCTAGTCCAACCAATTTCATAGTAACATTGGCCAACCAGAGTAGGGTAAAGTCCTTGGGAATGGTCCCCTGAGTTCCAATTGAGATATAAGGTAACACCTTTAGTTTGGGCTTTCTTATATTAAGATTGCCATAGGTGGATAGGGGCTTTTGACTATTGATGGGATGCAATAGTTGAGGCATGCCAATGTTTTGCATGATTGGGGTGAAGATTCCATGTGGGTAAAGCATGAAGGAAAGGAGCCTAAGAAAATACATCTAAAGGAAGGACCAAACAACCATGGACAAACCAACGTGATGCAAACAATTGGAATTTTGATGGGACAAGACATGATGGAAATATCAAAATTGGATATCGATGAGGAGGAGGACATTTTGGCCTGGTTGGAAGTAGGTAACTTGAAGTTTTTCTAGATGAGATAAGTACAAAAGATCATGTATAAAAAAGGAGACCACACGAGTTGTTGGATTGGGTGCACTATGATAAGTCATAGAAGAGGGAAGACAACACCTCTTAAGTGCAATATAGATGAAATTCCTATGGGATAGATGCAAGAAAAGGAAGAACAAACTGATATACGAGGTGCTCTTACGTAAAACACTAGGACTATGTAGGAAAAGTGATGGAAGATTCCAAGAGCCTCCAAAGACATTGATGGATCAGGATCTAGTCAAGGAAATTGACCTAGTAAATTCTCGTCTTATATTGGTGGTGTTGGAAGCAGCCAGAGGCACAGACGACACGGAAGCATGTAACGACAGAGCAGGGAGCCAGTCGAATCGTTTTTCAAAGAATTATGTTTTCAAATACTTTCCAAAAACCTCCAACAGTGATTTTTATCACTATTGTAACATATGTAACATAGAAAACCCCATTTTGTAATCCATAGCTCCATTTTCTGCAAGCCGAGGAGTCCTCGAGCTTGAGGAGCTTAGATAGAACAAGCGTATCAATTTTCGTTATTTTTAGACATCGTTTACCCTTCCAAATAGCATCTAGGACCTAATTTTTAACTATGCCGGTCACTAGATGTGAAACCGGTCAAAACTAGTCTAGAAACTATAAAAAGAGCTAGAGAGCTCATTTTTGGGGTTAGCTTGTTTGAGGTTAGAGTTCTTTTGAGCTTGTAATAGTGTTATTGAGTAATAGAGCTAATTTCCCACCTTCCATTGTGTCTTGCTTGTCTCTTCGTAGTGTGTGTGTACGTGTGTGTGCATTTCTATGCTTCTCACCTTCACTCTCACTTCATCTCACATTCACGATCTTCATATCACTCCTATCTCTTCCGCGGATTGACATTAAGGAGGTGGAGCTTCTTAACGTGGTTCTCACCATTGTGCTAGAGCAACACCAAATTTGGCGCCGTTGCCGGGGATCGAGTCTAGGACGAATGTGTGATGGTAAGAGTATAGCAAGAAGTGGCGTTGGAAGGTAAAAATTTCAGTTTTTGTTGTTGTTTTTACTTAGTTTTTAGTGTTTTTCACCTCCCCCACACTCCATCTTCATCACCGCATCATCATCTTCATCTCCAAAAAAATCAGAAAATTCACCATATCCACCCATTCTCCTCATTTCCCCTCATTTGTGCATGCGAGAGAGTGAGAGAGAGCTTTTGTGCTTGTGTGTACTTTTGTTTTCTTGAGTTTTCTTGCAGGTACAGAGCTCCATAGCATCAGGAAAGCTTGGAAAAGGTAAAAACTTCACTTTCTGTCATAGATTTCCGTCTGTGTTAGACCATCGCGATGGTCTGCAAACTTCGGAATTTTTTGTAAGCGACCACACAGGCGTGTAGGCGACCCTTGCGCATCTACGAATCCACAGCTGCATCTCAAAAAATCATACTTTGGTGGACCATCGCGACGGTCTCAGACCATCGCGATTGTGTCACACCATCGCGATTGGCTCACGCCATCGCGACGGCTCGGCCGGACCATCGCGACGGTCTCACGCCATCGCGACGGTTCATTTGGACCATCGCGACGGTTCACGGACCATCGCGACTGCTCAGTTGACCCCACACCATCGCGATTGGCTCACGCCATCGCGCCGACGGTGCCACGTGGCAAGCTAGACCATCGTGACGGTTCATTTTTTGGACCATCGCGACGACACCCTCACACCATCGTGACACTTCAAAAATTCGGACCATCGCGATTGGCTCACGCCATCGCGCCCAGACCATCGCGATTGGCTCAAGCCATCGCATCTGTGACCATCGCGACGGTTCACTTTGGACCATCGTGATTGTTCACGTTGACCGTTGACTGACGCCATCGCGATTGTCCGCCTGATCGAGCCATCGCGACGGTTCATACTCACGCCATCGCGACGGTTCACACTCACGCCATCGCGACGGTTCACACTCACGCCATCGCGATTGTCCAATTTCACGCCATCGCGATTGTCCACTTTCACGCCATCGTGACGGTTCACCCTCATGCCATCGCGACGGTCCCAGACCATCGCGATTGTCTCACACCATCGCGATTGTGCACCCCCATCGCAAAGTTTAGGGTTTCATTTTTTGGCCAATTTTGGGGCTATTTTTGGGAAATTTGTGGGTGATTAGACTCATAGGAGACCCCTTAGCTCATATTTGGAGAAACATCGGTTTGTCAGTTTTTACCCCCCAGGGCCTGAACGGTCATAACTTTTTCATCTGAAGTCCGTTTTTTGAGCTTAATAGCTCATTAGAAAGCTCTTGACGAGTACTAAGTGGCCTTAACTGTTTTTTTCTTAAAGGATACGTCTATTTTTAGACAAGCTATTTTGAGGTTGACCTAGTTTGGGACTAGAAAGCCAAGGGGCAAGCATTAAAAAGTTGGGCAAAATGGAAGAGACTTAAAAGGTGTATATACTCAAGTGCTTGATCATCCAACTGTGAATTGGTCTAATATTGGATTTTTCCAGGTCTAGCAAGGGCAATCAAAGGCAACCAAGGCAAGGCAGTGAAGGGCATAAAGCTTGGGAAGCGCGGCTTCTTGGGCATCAGAGCAACCAGAAAAGCTGACTCGAGGTTGGAAGATTACTCAACCCCCTCAGTCAATTCTTAGCTTAGGCTAAACGGTAGTGTTGTGGATTAACGACGATAGGAACGCCTCAAGTTCAAGATATTTAATTCTTTCAAGTCTAATACTACAAGTAAAGGTGTGTGACACGAAAACTTAAAGGAAAGAACCTAATTCTGACGGAACGAGAACTCAAAAATTATAACGGAAAGTCGAATTCTTGACGCATACATTAAGACAAGAATCTAAAGAAATCTAAAAAGAATCAAGACAGTAATAACAAAGAATCATTGACGATCTGAGCGTGTACTGAGTGTGCAAGGAACAAAATTAATGAACCTTAGATCGGGCAAACATATAGGTAAGTCAGACCGACGAAGCCTTAGATCATCAGAGGCAAGTGTAAGAACTACTGCTCGATCGTGGGCTCAGCAATTGAATAGTAATTACCCCTACGAGAGCTCAGATACTAGCGAATCAGAAATGGCATTTAGCACAGACAGACCAGAAGGAGGGTCGAATGTAGCCTATTTAGAAAAACCAGAAGGACCCTATAGAACACAACTAGAGTTTCTCCGAACCAACGATTAGGTGCTCGCATCTATGAGGATGGTTTGCGAAGGCAAGTGGTGCAAATGCACAACCCCGATCAACCCATTGGATTGGAACGTCCAGTGGTGAAATTCGAGAGAGACGCGTACATAGACAAGGAAGGAACAATGTACATCTTAAGTACGTAGCCAAACAATACCAACGAGTTTGGCGTGATTCAACAAGAGACGGAAGCAAAATCTCAAGGAAAAGAACCATTAGAAGAGCCTAGAACACCTAGAGGGAAATCTGTACTGACACGAGTACTAATCCCGGATTGGATCCCTCAGGACAACAGAAGCATAGAGTTGTTTGTAAATAAAGAAACTGATGAAGCCTTTTGGAGATACAAGACCGAAATACTTAGTGAGGTAGGTATCATCACTATATACGAGTTCAAGGACCCGGATACACCTGGAAAGGTTGTATACCTGGATGGACTTCAGAAAGAGTCTTTGTGGTGCCTGACCACGCTAGAAACACATACACATGGAGAGGTGAATTGGTATTCCCTCCATCTAGAACGAACATGAATACAAGTCAACAAGGGGCAGGAACATCCTCAGCCCATGGAAATCAAAGAGAGGGAAATAAAGAGAGACCGGAAGTAAGCTTTAATCACCCCATAGGGAGAGATAGAACAACCACGAACACTAATAGAGCGGATAGACAAAGAGATCATGGAATACCAAGTGGTAGGGATGATTTTCCTCTACCTAGACCACGAGAACACGCAAGAATATTGAGACCCACACAGTTAGTAAAATCAATGAAGAATTATTTTGATGGGACAGGAGATCCCTATGACCATGTCGCAGAATTCAAGCAAGTACTAAGAGCAGAACAAGTCGAAGACATGTTCATGCAATACAACGCATTTGGACTAACGTTAAAGAACACCGCTTTAACTTGGTTCCAACCATTGCAACAAAGGCAATTTAGAGACATCCATCACTTTTTAGAGTCATTCATCACTGAGTTCTCTAAAAGTGGGATTAGACATGACACGTCTTCGTTGATTCATAGCTTCAAACAGACCCCTCAGGAAACAGTCAGACTGGCAGGACGTAGGTTTAGACAATATGTTGAACGATGTCCAATGCAAGAGCTACCCTCACAAGCCAAGCAAGTGTCATTGTTTTTAGACGGCTTGTTGAGCTCTAAGCTACGCTCCTACGTGTACCTAAAAGAACCCAGAACGCTAGAGCAATGTGTAAGAATTTGTATAGACATTGAGGACAACTTAGGAGACGAGTTGGAACTCTCAAAGGTCTATAAGGATTCAGACTGTTCATCTCTAGCATCCACAAAATTGTCTAGCTCAATAGAAGACCTAGCAGAAAAAGTGGCACAGAAGCTAGGAGTTTCTAGTAAACCTAGGGTGCTAATGAACATTGTTACACCTGTCATGGTGACCATATGGCAAATGTGTGTCCCAATACAACACAACCTCAAGCCAACCCTAGTGGCCCATACTGTACAATTGAAAGAAGATACACGAATCATACGGCTCAGGACTGCCCATACAACAAACAATCCGTGAGACAGAACTACCCGCAAGCATATCCGCAGCCAGGTAGGTATCAAGGCCAATACAATGCTCAGCCTTATTACTATAGGCCTCCTCAGAACTACCCATACCAGGCTCAACAGAGACCTCAACCTGTCTTAGCTCAGCAGCCACCCCCACCAGCGAATGTCATCTCAGTCAAATACGCTGCTGCAGAAGAGAATCTAAGTAGGGCCTTAGTGCCTTCTTCACCTTTGATCAAAGAGGGTGACCCGAATTCGAACAGTTTTGACTCCACTCATGTAGATAGTCCACCCGCATATTACACAGAGTCACCAGAACACGTAGAAACATATCATTATGATAGTCCACCAGTGGAACCTAGTTGGGAGCCCGACTACGCTCATGTGATGTACACAAACCCAAATCCACGGCCCCAATTGAGACAACAAAGACCACAGGGCCCTAGAGGACCATGCTTTAGGTGCCAAGGAGATCATTTCATAAAGGATTGTCCACATCCTCCAATAGCAGGGCAATCACAGTACTATAACATACAAGGCTTTTGTGCCGATTGTGGCAAAGAGCACATAATCAAAGATTGTCCAAAAAATCCAGTTAACGCTTCGAATGTGACACCGATCAATGTGATAGGTATTGTAAGTAACGCAGATGGATCCAACCCTACATACGTGCCTATCCAAGCTATAACAAGAGCCCAGACGCTCTTACAGAACCAACAGCTTAATCAAGAGAAAGTAGCCGGAACCAGTGAAGTTGCAGAATCTAGCAGTAAAAAGACAAAATCTTGGAAAGATTCTAGAGAAAGAATTAAGAGAAAATGGAGTAAAAAGATAACTGAGTTGGAAGGAAGTTTAAAGGAATCTAGAGCCAAAATCCTAGAATTGACTTCACAGGAATTGAATCAAGAGAATCCAGCTTAGAAATCAAGATCAGTTTTAGCGGAACCCATACCAGAAAATCTAGACATGATGTTTCGTGCATATCAGGCTAGATTAAAAGAGGGACCTCAGGTAGCTGAAATGAGCAAAAACTACCCTCGAGCTGATCTAGAAATTGAGAGAACTAAACTTTGCATGAAGATGGTAGAACTAGCACAAGCTTTGTTCGAAGCCTCTAGATATCTTAATTGGAATAACATGGCAAAACCGGAATTACATTTTCAAGGACTAATGGAGAGGCTAGAATACTTGATTGAAAGCAAAGAGAAAAAAGATCAGCCTAGGAACCCTATTGTCCCAGAGACACAGGAAAGGAATGCGCCATCCCTGTCTCAAGTACCCAACTCAGAAAGTCAAGACAATTTGTCTTCCATACATAAATATTCACATGAATTTTTGAGAGAAATACAAGAAGAGAAGTGGAGAAAAGAACAAGGAACCCATCCTCCTATTCAAGAAATAGATGACTTGCAGGAACAATTTCTCCAAGACATTCCCTCTATTTACGATGGTGTAGAGGAAGAACAACTGAGTGAAAACACCAGATTTGAATCTAATTCGTTACAAGAATTACCTCAGTTCACAGGACCTTGGGAGGCAAAGTCTATTAGTATGAGAGCACCCACTATAATAGTGAGGAATGAAGAATCAGTAATCCCTAGAAACACGGAAGTGATCAAGAATACTAAAGTACAATGTAACTTCACTCTAGAGGAGTTGCTGAAGATAAAACCAGAATTGTGGAAACATGTAGCAAATCAATTCCCCGAGCTTGCTACTACTCCCTCACAAATAGGATCACAAAATAAGGTACCAGAGATACCCGTAGAAAAGATCGGAGATGTAAGCGAAGGAGAGGAAGGTAACACTTATCTTCCGATAACCCATCAGGGCTACACCACGAAAGCCATCTTAGATTCAGGAGCCGGAGTAGCCATCGCTACCACCGCTTTATGGAAACGTTGGGGTAAGCCAGCATTAAGACCCACCAGGATGAAGCTACAAATGGCTGATGGACACATAGAAAAACCATTAAAAAGCTTACTAGAAGGCATATCTCTCACCACTTATGGTGTGGAGTTTGAGCATACTTTCGCCATTTGTGACTTTGCAAAAAACCATGCTTATGAGATGATATTGGGATGACCATTCATGTGTCAGTTGCAAATTGTACAAGATTGGGGAACTAATTCTTTGTACCTGCAACATTTAGGAGTGACTACCAAAGTCAATCTTAAAGACTATTCACATAGAGATGTACCCCCAATACAATGGAATACCATCCATAAGACACCAGTAGAGACGGAATCCGTGCACTCATTAGAATCAGATCCTTCTTGGTTGCATGAGGATACTCATTTATGGATGTGTAAGGTAGCAAAACAAGAGGAAGAAAGGTTAGAAGCCAGGACCTTAGGTGCAGAAAAACATCCACGAACTCTTCAAGTCCCAGCTTACGCACCTGTAGTATTCCCAGACGAAGAGTTTGAACCCCATGGTTGGGCAAAAATCGTAGCAACCATGGATGTAGCCATCAATGAGGAACAATGGACACCCCACTGTGACGAGGATGGCTATGACATATCAGTTTTCACGATAGAGCCAATCATGTGCGATGCAATTTTAAAAGAGTGTGAACCTAACACTGATGCATTTGAGGATGCAAGCGATTTCGATTTAGAATCAATTATCATGGATTCTCCCTTTGCATCAGAGGAAGAATACTTTCACGAGGTAGAGACTCGCACTCAGAGACACGAGGAAATTACGAATGAGGTGAGGTTAGCCACGGAAGTGACTAACAAGAGTGAAGGCAAGAAAAGAAAGAAGAAAGAAACCATATCAGAAAAAGAAGAGTCTTTGTTTGAAGTACCGAGAACTTCAAGAAATATGAAATCGAAGATAGAAGAATCATGGTACGAATGCCTAATAGAAAGGCGAATGACGGACAAGTATATGATAACCGAGAGAAAACCAAGAAAATAATAGTTGCTATCGAAGGAGAAGAAGAAAAATGTACATACATAGGGCATGATTTGACGAGCAGGATTCATTTACGAAATTGAGCATACCGAATGGGTATCCCCCATTGTGGTTGTGCCCAAGAAGAATGGAAAATTGCGTGTGTGTATTAACCTTAAAAAAGTTAATGCCGCAACGATTAGAGATAGTTATCCTCTTCCTATCACGGAACATCTATTGGAAAGAGTTGCGGGCAAGGAAGTTTACAGCTTTCTTGATGGATTTTCAGGCTATAATCAAGTAGCCATTGCTCCAGAGGACCAACACAAGACGGCATTTGCCACTGAATGGGGCATATTTGCATTTCGTGTGATGCCATTTGGCTTAACAAATGCACCCGCCACTTTCCAACGACTCATGTGTCATGTCTTCAAGGAATTCTTACGCAAGAGTTTGGAAGTTTATGTCGATGACATATGTGCTCATTCTAATATTAGGCAGACGCATATCCCAGAGTTAAGACAAATATTTGACAAATGTCGAGAATATCAGGTTTGTTTGAACCCAGAAAAATGCGTTTTCATGGTTAGACAAGGCAAAATTCTAGGACACATTGTGTCAAAAAATGGAATCTCTACGGATGAAGAAAAGGTGAAAGTAATTGCAGAATTCCCTAGACCAACTAATGTGAAAGAGGTACAAGAATTTATGGGCCATTGCGGTTATTATAGGAGATTCATACACATGTATGCAATCATAGCCAAGCCTTTGTACTCTCTTTTAACCAATTTTGAATGGATAGATGAATGTGAAAAGTCATTCAATGAACTCAAACGACGTTTGTGCTCAGCACCTATATTGACTACCCCAGATTGGAGTAAGCCATTCCATGTACATGTGGATGCATCCAATTACGCCATAGGATGTGTGTTAGCACAACCCACGAATGAAGGTAACATAGATCTCCCCATAGCTTACGCGAGCAGACAATTGAACGCAGCAGAAAGAAATTACACAACGACGGAACGAGAAGGATTAGGGATGATCTATGCAGTAAAGAAGTTTAGGCACTACTTGTTGGCAAACAAGTTCAAGTTCTTTACAGATCATCAAGCCCTATTGTACTTAGTCAACAAACCATGTTACACAGGACGATTGATACGTTGGTTTCTATTACTCATGGAGTATGATTTTGAAGTCATAGTCAGGAAAGGAAAGACACATCTTAGAGCTGACCACCTTTCAAGATTAACCTCAGGAGAAGCTCCTCAAGGAGTAGCGGATGATCTACCAGATGCATACTTGTTTAATCTTGAGATAGCACCAGAATGGGCTAAGCCTATAGTCCCTATTCTGACATACGGACCCAAGAATCTTAGGATAAAGATCAAAGAGGGAGAGATTACCAAGTCTCAGAGATACCAAATAATGGCAGGAAGCATATATAAACAGGATAATCAAAAGATTCTTGCTTGTTGTGTAGATGAATCAGAACATGCGAATTGGTTGCAATTAGCACACATAGGTGCATTAAAGCAACATCATTCAAAACATCGAACATTACAGACTCTGCATAGATTAGGAGTATATTGGCCTACGATGGAAGCAGATGTCTACAGGTCGTGTAAGGAATGCAATGTTTGTTGTGAAAGACCACCAGTAGAGCATGCTACACTATATCATGTGTCTCTCACACCAGACTGGAGTGAACAATTAGTGACATACTTGAGGACGAACACATTCCCTCAAGGAATGACCTTAGCTCGACAACGTAGTCTAGAGCAGGAAGCTCAAGATTATTCACTTATTGGCGATAACCTATACAAAAGAGGACGAGATGGATATCTAAGACAATGTGTTCATGAGAGCGATTATCTGAGCATACTAGAGACTGCACACCAAGGTGTTGCAGGAGGTCATTTTGGACCCGATAGGATAATCAAAGCCATCCTCTTTGCAGGATTATGGTGGCCCACTCTTCACATGGATGCTCATACCTATGTAAAGAGATGTGATGTGTGCCAAAGAACTCAGTTTCCTACTCGCAGAGATGAAATGCCATTGAAACCCATGATGGGCGGACGTGCATTTTCTAAGTGGGGTATAGACTTTGTAGGACCCATTAACCCCCCTGCAAAAGGTACACATGCTGAATACATTATTGTTGCCACAGATTATCTTACGAAATGGGTAGAGGCAAAAGCCACGAAAAAGAATGATGCACACACAACTGCAAAATTCTTATTTGAGAATGTCTTTACAAGATATGGACTGCCTATAGAGTTAGTGAGCGATCGAGGCACTCACTTTCTAAACCAAGTCATTGAATATTTGTTACAGGATTTTATGGTGATTCACAAGAAATCCGCACCATATCATCCTCAGGCCAATGGTCAGGCTGAAAGCACTAATAAGATCCTTTGTAACGTACTAACAAAAATCGTGAACAACAAATGTTCAGATTGGGACAAACAGTTACACCACGGTGTTTGGGCATATCGAGTGGCCTACAAGACCGTACTCAATGCAACTCCCTTTCAGATGGTTTTTGGTCAGAATGTTGTGCTTCCTTTGGACTTCTTGATACCGACCCTTAAGGTTGCACAAGAACATGAGTGGACCGGCCATGAATTATCAGCAAGAATAATGGACTTGGAATGATTAGGAGAAACCAGGCTAAGGGAAGCAGCAGGAATATATGCAGCGAAGAAGCGACAGAAAGCATATTTTGATGCGCATGTGAAGGATAAAGGCCTAAAAGAAGGAGATTTAGTTCTAGTGTATACGCTAAAGCAACAGGCACGTAAGTTAGAAAAGCGAGGTTATGGACCTATGATCATTAACAGACTCTCAACAAGTGGAGCAGTACAATTAGCCACCTTAGAAGGAGATATAATGCCTAATTACATTAGTGGTTGTAGAGTCAAGCTATATCAGGAACCTCTTACTGAGGATATGCTTAGACGACTCACGTTGGCAAAGAAGCATAAGGAGGAAGAAAATAGAATACGAGCGGAAGCTCAGGCAGAAGCAATAGAACGCATTAAACGCATGAAGTTAAGAAGACAAGGACTAGGGAGAGAACATTATAACCATCTAGAAACTACACCCAGATATCCCATGGCCATGTGTCAAGTAAAGTCAACCACTCATCCTAGCATAGTGGACAGGAGACCATTCATTACAGTTAGGCTAGAGCACGGCAACCCTTGCCAAGAGCTCAGGGCTTTAATTGACTCAGGTGCTGCGACTAGTGCGATTAGATGGTCCCACTATAAGGATTCAGGAATAGAAATGCGGCCAATTGAGGCATACCTCATAGGCTTAGGAGGCATGGAAACCCCTTGCATGGGTGAGGTGGACCTTCCTATCCTCATTAAGGATGTGACCATGACAGCGAAGCTACTAGTGTGCCATGATGACGACCTGATAGAACCCCTAATCCTTGGCCAAGATTGGCTATACGATCACTCAATGGACCTAAATCTTAGACAAGGCTCCCTACAGATTGGAACCTTAGAACAGAAGCGAGTGATACCGCTTGACTTCCCTAATTGCATTCCGATTAAGGTTTGTAACCCTCGACCCTATGAAACGCATGCGACGGAAGACCGGAAGATCTTGGGTCAGACCAGTCACGTTATGTCTACACCAACCCACTCGGGCTTGGCTAGGGACAATTGTCAATCAGAAGGACGACAGGAGATCTTCCCTGGGGCTTCCTGCAAACTAGAAGGGGCAGCTACCCAACTGCTAGGGCAGATGAACACAATCAGCGGTCAGGTGGGTTGCATCAGCGGCCAAATGAGCACAACACCCTGCGGTGCTCATCCTTCCAAACTTGCTGCCGACTGGCCTAGATTAAAGATAAATAACGAATCACTTCCTAATGGGCAGGTCACGCAAGTGTTGGATCTCCCTTCTTTTCCAAAGCAGAGCGTCCAATGGACCTCTCAAACCCAACCACGAACGAGTCAACCACAACAGAGGAACCCAGACCGACAACACCACCAGGCAAGGCAAAGAAAGCAGAAGTATCAACATCACAGAACAAGTGGCACAAAACAAATATGGGTGCCAAAAGGACAGCAACCACAGGCTATTGGCAACAATGCAGACAAGAACAGGACAAAGTTTCAAAAGAAGCCGAGTCAGCATCCAAAGTCCCCTCGTTCTTCTTCCCCAAGTACAAATACTCGGCAGATTTGGATCGCCAAGAAGTATCTTATCAATCGACCCACACCCATGCAGATTTGGGTACCCAAGCAATGTATTATAGCCCAACCCTCTAGCCATGTAATATATACCCCTCAGAAATTGTTTCATCCTTCGATACCACCAAACCCGATACCACTTTTTGTCCCTCAGAAGAAACACACCATCCACTCAAAGACTCTTAGGAAATGGATACCGAAACGTATCCAAACGTCTTCTTGTACCCCATTATCTAACAATTCTCCCACCCCGTTTAAACTCCACCCTTGTAATAATTCACCCTCAACCAAACCTTGTATAAAGTCATACACCCAAACCCCACATCATGCATAATAAAAGCTCATCAAGAATTGTAGGCATAATCTGAACCATGTAGGTGTATAGAGACCTGCATTAGCTCTGCAAAAAGATCATTGCATCAATCACTTCACGACACTTGGCTACACGGGTTACACATCGGTCATGGAAAAGGATTGCGGTCTCACCTTAATGGGATCATAATTAATTTCCATACTAATGTGTTAATCTTATGTAGCAGATCTTTTCCATTAGCTCATCAGTCATCATGCAAACCGAAGCAGGACCATCAGAAGCTGGCCCCAGTGCACCGATGGCCACTATTGGAGAATTACTCGCGGAATCTTATCCTACTATGCAACCACCAGAGTTTCAAGGTTTTCCAGGACCCATGCCAATCGATGATCCTCCTAGAGGATATACCGAGAAGATTCATCGTAATTCTCACTGGTTTCAAGGCCTAGCAGGACCATTAGCTGATGCTGATTTCATATTTGAGGCCAATTTGGCATTTGATTTACGCACATGGGCCAAGTACCAGTTGTTTTCACGAGAATTTGAAGGACTGCAGAATACACAAGATTTAACGCACGTTTGGGCACGAGCGGGATTTACAGAATACTTTAGTGACCCTCTGCCTAAACCCGATTTTTACAGATGCTTTTACCTAGTAACCACCTTGTCAGCTTCAGAGAACAAGGATCTACCTGGCACATTCATGTTACCGTCCTTGGTAAATGATCCTCCATTCAGAAGGTTTTATTTTTCTAAAGATTTAATTCGCGCAGCTCTGAAAATACATGGAACACACACTCCAACGGAGAGGGAACGGCTAGTCCCAGAGTAGATGAAACGTGGTGACGTAACTAAGTGGGAGGATATTTCAGCCATAACCCCTGAGCTCTCTAAGCCATTACGGATATGCATGCAGCACTTTGCTTTCCCAGCTCAGGATCGTTTTACCATGCCCCACAAGAGAATCTGGTTTGGATTATACTTAGCATGTACTGGACCTCAAACGGTTGATCTAGCCAGCTGGATCATTGATCAGCTCTATTTGGCACAACATAGGTGGGAGCGAAAGAAGGTAATCAATGGATGCTGCGCCCTCACCAGGATCATATATATGTGCTTGGCGTATGACTTACCAATTGAGCGTGCCATGACCAGTGAGGAGCTGAAAGCATTTAAAGGCACCACTAGGAAGGCTAGAAAGTCTAGCAAAGGCAGAGCCGGAAAGCGGATGAGAGGTACTATCCCATGCCTACAAGTCCCAGAATCACCCTCACCACAACCATCTCCAGAGCAGTCACCAACAGCAGCCACTCCCACAGTACCACCAATTCGTATACGGTTATCAAGACCAGTTACGCCGGAGGGCACCACCAGTACTGTTGCACCCCAAGCAGCCACAACCACAGAACCTATCACCACAGCAGCTGAACTTCCCACCACTATTGGTGCGGAAGCTTTCTCTTTTCCAATACCGCATTTAGAACCAGGACAAGCAGAGCCACTGGACCAAACTTTTGATTTTGAGATGCCTGATGCATTCTCCAATGAGTTCCAGTTTTCAGAAGGACAATTGTTTTCTCAAGAATTTGAAAGGCCTAGCTACCCTACCACACCTAGGGATCAGCCACAAGGACAGGTCGTGTCCAGCTCTGATGACGAAAGAACAGCAACCGATGACGACGAAGGAGACGACGAAGCTACCCAGGGAACACATGAATCCCAAGAGCATGAACAGACAGATGGCCAAGGCCAACAAACAGACACACATGGTGATACAAGTACCCATGAAGATGAAACTTACGAGGCAGCCGCTTACACACTGGCTATCAAAAAGCTGTATAGAACTATGGAAAAAGTTTGGGCACGCAAAAAGCTGACAGAGGAAGAGAGTCAAACAATAATAGAACAAGAACTTGTCACAGGCGGATTCGAAGACGCATACATCAAAGGATTCAAAGAGTTAGTCAAATCAGTAGGCTCCAACGAAGCACTCAGGTACTTGCAACGAAAGCCACTACCACAGTTTGACCCCCGCAGAGTACGACTACTTTCAAAGCCCGGCGAATACATTCGTGTACCCACAGGAGCACAGTCTTCAAAACAAGCCAGGGAGGCACGCCTCGTCCCCGAAAGTTCGTTGGCAGTAGAAACCATCTTTGTAGATTCCCCACCCCGCGCTACAACTGTATAGACCTCAGAAGTCACTGACGTACCGACCACCCCAACCGCTCCTCTCTCACCACCCGTCCCTCCAGCCTCCCCTCTTCACCCTCCTTCCCCCATACCAACATCTTCATTCGCCGGTGGCGTTGCAGAAATCGTCTTTACGACCACGCACCCCACAATTCCTGCACCCATTAGCCCTAGTCTACCCCCTCCCACACCCACCTTTCTATCCAACCCATTCCTTCATCAATCTTTTCCATCTTTCCCCACAACTCCAAGACCCCTTTTTCCATTCCCACCGCCAGTAACCTTCTCCCCCGTCTCACCTCCCCGACCCACTGTAACCCCTCTTTCCCCTTTCCACCAAGCTGCTCCAGCCAGCCCCCCTGTAAATTACCCCTCAACCTTTGTAAATCCCGTATTTACACCAGCACGAGCACCCACGATCACACCCATATTCACGGTCACCGCAGTAGATACATCCACTGACATGGACATCTCACCACCCACTACACCATCACTCACTTCGCTCACGGCACAAACATTTTTAGGCACAACACAACTTTCAACAATCACTACATCATCCACCTTCCCACCCCCATTCCCCATTCCCGTTGCATCTACACCAACTGCATCTTCATTTAGCACCCCATTAATACTATCACCCACTGTAGATAATGCATTCCGACAGATGTTCATGTGTATGACGCAAGTAAGAGATGAGTTCACATCTCTTGGTGATAGTTATCAGCAGCTGCAGAGGACAACCAATGACTTACAGCCGCAGCTTAATTTATTGTCTATTGAGAATGCCTCGATGAACACCCGCTACCAGGAATTACGCGAGGCTTATCACAAATTGGAACTAGAAAGCGAAGAAAAGACCAAGGAAGCCACTGCTGACCTGGATAACTTATTAAGAGCCCAGACAGTCCGCAATGCAATGCTAACACGAAACATGGGCTTACTACGAAGACACCTAGCAGCCGCCAAGGAAGAAAACTAGCGCTTACAGGATTAGAACCGAGAAAACTTAGAAGCAGCGCTCGACCACCCAGACCAACCACTCAGTCCTAGCAGGTTCAAAGCCATTCCTTCAGACTCGATGAGGATGCTGCTAGACGATCATGTGAGATTGCTAGATGAATACGACCGCATGAACGAGGAGTTACAGAAACTCAAAGAAGATCACAAATTACTCCAGTTACGAGAACCGGCACACCACGACATACCAGCACCTGTGGACCCCTCTCCTGACCTCCTAGAGGAACTCAACTCATTACGGGCTCAGGTATCGACCCTTGAATCAAGTAATATGAAGCGCCACCAAGGCCAGATTCCCCACCTGAGCTTCCAGCTGAGGAAGAAACGGTCACCATCCCGGTGGAGGAAACATTTGAAGAAGCGTACGAGCCACAACCCATCCCAGGCGGACGCGTCACGGCTGAAGGTCAGATGACGTACGAACTTCCGACCCCCGCGTGGATGAAGACTATTGAGGAACTTGGAACAACGCACTCAGCGAGAGTAGAGGCACAATTACATGCCATGGCGATGATAGAAGAAAAGATATTACAGTCTCCATTCTTTGCTCATTTGGCCCCGCTACGATACATATCTGGGCACGAGCTACAGTATAAACCGTATTTCATGTTAATGGCCGAATACCAGTTAGCCATTGAGAAAGAGACAGGTAAGAAACCATCGCATGCAACTCAATTCGAGGCGGATGATTTGCCACTAGATGCACAGAAAGGAAGGATCTATCAACGAGAGTGGCGAAAAGATTTACTACAGCAGTATCCAGAGATGATGAGTACATGGGTAAAGGCACCTTTGCATTTGAAGTATAACCCATGTTGGGGACCAGTGCCACGACGCCGCTCCTGGACTACCTTTGCTATTAAGGTACAAAACAATAAGCAGTGCCAAGACTGGTTGAATTACCCCTATTTTAAGCCACCCATTGAGTTACCAATTGTTGGCTACATGATGGCTACAATTCGCCACTGGCTCCCTAGATTAAAGCATATGGACGATATAGCGGCGCATATGACTGTCAAAATCTTTGACATGATGCAAATGATTTTTAAAGTCTTCCGACGCGTCAAGGCACCCCATGTCAACACCCCGGGCTTTGAGCATGGAAATTTCGATCTGGTATATGATATGAGTACAACGCCATCGCTACGGGTGTGTTATGCCTGGCACTGCAGAATAAAGTACCTACCGGCGTGCTACAAGCAGACGTTCGAAGAGATGTTCACAACCGGCTTCTGGGAATACCATTCAGAGGTATTCATAAGCAGGCCTACACATTTATTACAATTATTTGCCTGTGAACGAATGGTCTATTCCACACACTATCAGCTCCCGCCACCGGAAGAACTGCAACCAATCGACTGGGAGAAACTCGAGGCAGATCTGGCCCGAGGCATTCGTATCTCCGAGCACACCCTCGCTCAAGACCTCCTACAGAACTATATCCGGCAGACCTCACAGCAAGGTTCTGTCAGGGACGACAGAAGCGAGAGGGAGGGGGGTGTTGGAAGCAGCCAGAGGCACAGACGACACGGAAGCATGTAACGACAGAGCAGGGAGCCAGTCGAATCGTTTTTCAAAGAATTATGTTTTCAAATACTTTCCAAAAACCTCCAACAGTGATTTTTATCACTATTGTAACATATGTAACATAGAAAACCCCATTTTGTAATCCATAGCTCCATTTTGTGCAAGCCGAGGAGTCCTCGAGCTTGAGGAGCTTAGATAGAACAAGCGTATCAATTTTCGTTATTTTTAGACATCGTTTACCCTTCCAAATAGCATCTAGGACCTAATTTTTAACTATGCCGGTCACTAGATGTGAAACCGGTCAAAACTAGTCTAGAAACTATAAAAAGAGCTAGAGAGCTCATTTTTGGGGTTAGCTTGTTTGAGGTTAGAGTTCTTTTGAGCTTGTAATAGTGTTCTTGAGTAATAGAGCTAATTTCCCACCTTCCATTGTGTCTTGCTTGTCTCTTCGTAGTGTGTGTGTACGTGTGTGTGTGCATTTCCATGCTTCTCACCTTGACTCTCACTTCATCTCACATTCACGATCTTCATATCACTCCTATCTCTTCCGCGGATTGACATTAAGGAGGTGGAGCTTCTTAACGTGGTTCTCACCATTGTGCTAGAGCAACAGGTGGCCATATGGTTATGGAACTATCTTGAGTTTCTTTCAAAGTATTTGGAGGGAGTGCTTGGGAACATAGGATTCAAATGATAAAAGGGGCCAAACCAATAAGGGGTAAGAGATACAAGTTTAAGACAAAGGGTGCCAAATTTCTCTACCCACAGATCCAAAAAATGGAGGATCTTGTAAGTATCATTCTGGTAGAGCATTCAGAATGGTTTTCTCCCATGGTCATTGTACCCAAAAAGAATAAAAAATTCATATATGTGAGGACTTCAAAGCACTCAAACCTATGCCATTTGCATAACAAGCTATTAAAGAAGTGGTTGGGAAGACTCTATATATCTTCATGATCTAGTGGGTTGAGTCTTCATGATGTTGGAGATCGATGCATTTGATGTTGTTCTCTATAAGCACATTATTCGATGCTTGATTTACTTGTGCATAATGCGGCCTCATATTCAATTTTCTATCTCTCATATGAGCACATTTATTCATTGTCGAAGTGTCAAGCAGTGGCAGGCAGTTAAGCGCATCTTTTGCTACTTGAGTGGTAACTGGCTACTTGGATTGTTTTCTCCCAAGGGGGAACATTATTGCCAGATTTACATGCTTTTTTTGACTCAAAATTTGCTAGTTGCTATGACACCCGTGTGCCCACCAATGGTTTTTGCATCATGCTTAGTAGCTCATGCATATCCTAGTTGAGCAAGAAGGAGCCTATTGTGGCCACTTCTGGTTGTGATGTTGAGTATAGGGAAGCTTTTTTCATAGAGACTATTGAGTGTGTGTGGCTCAGATTCCTTTTGGATGATTTGGGCATTGGTTAGTCTTCTGCCACCACGATCTTCATTGACAACTAGAGTACATTGGCAGTATCCATCCATCTCGAGGATCAAGACAAGCTGGCCTTCATCGCATTGTGGGAAATCTATGTTTGTGTGAAAATTCCATTCAGACTTAGACATGCTCTAGTGGGGTGTGGTGGTATGACACTACATCTCGTCAATAATTCAAGGCTCAAGGCCTATCATCATCAAAACAATTGAAGCTCTTTTGGCCCCCTAGCATTTTGTGCAATTTGGCTAGGTTATACATAACTTGCATGTTGTTTTTTTTATTAGTTTTGCTATTATCATTTTTTTAGTTCTTTATTATGATTTTGATGCCATTCAATAGTCTAAGTCATGACAATATTGTTGCAAACTTTTATGATGTTTTTGTAAATTTTTAAGGATTTTTTTATAGTTTTTTACTGCACTTTTTCTTGAAAATTTAGAATGAGAAAAGGGAAGATCTTTGGTTTTGAGTTGGAAATATTTTTTTAGCATGTGTTGTATTTTTCAAATTTTTTGGGGATTTTTTTGGTTTTCTTTTGCATTTTTAAAATTTATTTTCCTATTTTTCTTATATTTTAAGTATTATTAAAAAAACGTGGGTCCCCATCATCTTGAAGGTTAAAAAAATGAAGGGCCTTCCTTGTACTTGATACTCCTTTTTTTCTCTCTCTCTCTTTCTCTCTGTCTCTCTCTTTCTCTCTTTCTTTCTCTCTCTTTATCTCTCTCTCTCTCTCTCTCTCTCTTTCTCTCTCACCCCACCCGAGTGAGATGTACCCCCCAAGAACTACTATAGTATAAAATTTTATCATATGCTTTTTGCATATTTTTCATTTCAAATGTTCATGGCTCTAGATTATGTTTGGGATGGCCACTTTTTTCGATTTTGGAGTAAATTTCACGTGTTTCGATCATTATGTTCCCCCAAATCTCAACCATTTTCCTTCTGTTGATAAAACCCTTTCTCTTTTGTCTACATTGTACATGTGATTTTTCATCGATACATGTTCCACATGGTCTATTCCCTCTTTATTTCCACACATTTCACATTTTGCACATGCACACCACTTATCTTTTCTTTGCATACCTTTTTTTTGCCTCCGATCTCTCCATCGACCCCCACCCCTTCGTCACCCACTTCTACCCCTACCCCTCGTAGCATGCCCCACCTTTCCCCTCCATTGTTCTTCTTTCCTTGTGAT
This sequence comes from Ceratopteris richardii, assembly GCA_020310875.1. Lineage (NCBI taxonomy): Eukaryota > Viridiplantae > Streptophyta > Polypodiopsida > Polypodiales > Pteridaceae > Ceratopteris > Ceratopteris richardii. The sequence continues at coordinate 119,623,996 of CM035425.1, read as the reverse complement.
TCCCCTCAGCATCTATCCTCATCCATTTTGGCTACTTGGTCTAGAAAGCTCCCACTTTTGGTGACGATTGATTTTTTAAGTTTCATTGCAGAGGTTCTCTTCTATTCTTAGGTAGAATTGCTCAAATGTTCTTTCCAATGTTTTACAAAAGACATGTGTTGGGGTGGGCTTTTGTTCTAATGGTGGTGGATAACTGTTGAGTCTGTTGCAGTGTTGATTTGGTAAAGTGGTGCATAGGTGGCCAATGAGTTGTCAAATAGTGGGTGCACAGGCATTGAACAATGTGTATGCTCACAATTGTCTTGCCGATGAATTAAAGTGTAGGTTTCAAAGGGTCTTTTTGAAAGGCTTTTAAGGGTTTTGAAGTGCTTGGAAGGTTCAATTGAGCCCTCCCCTATATGGCATTTTGGAGAATTCAAGTTCAAAGTGACAAAGTTACATAAAGTGCAAAAGCCTATGTATGCCCCCATTAAATTTTTTGTTTCCTATAAAGTCACATAAAGTTCAAAAGCCTATGTATGCCCCCCCATTGAATTTTTAATTTCCTATAAAGTGACGAAGTTACATAAAGTGCAAAAGCCTATGTATGCCCGCCCATTAAATTTTTTTTGTTTTCTACAGGACAAAATAGGATGTCATCAAAGTGGATATGAGAAGATCATGGTGAAAGGATCTTAGAGCAAAGCAAGAGAAAGACATCATAGGAAGTAAAAAGGCTTGGGGAAAGACATACATACACACATACATACATACATATGTAGATAAACACATACTTACTTACACACACATATATAATCCTTCTATGTATATAATGTAATAAGGTTGGAAACATATATTTAAGACTTCGTTTGCTCTGCTCAAAGCTTTATATACGACGAAAGAATACATGAAAAAGAACAAAAACAAAAGAATATAAGACTAGTACATTTGAATTAATATCTCATGTTGTACCATTTTAAATATTTATGCATGTATAACCATGTATAACCATGTATGGATAAATTTGTAGACAGAGTATATATATAACTCTTAAAATATATGAAAAATACATGAGTCGTTTGATAGGTCTTTCATTAGTGATGATATAGTAAAAATAAATAAATAAATAAATAAATAAATAAATAAATAAATAAATAAATAAATAAATAAATATATACATACACACACGCACACACACATATATTGTAAATGTACGCGCAGACAAATGTGCATATTGTAAAAACAAAAAATGTTTACAAAACCTCGTGAAGATGTAAAGAAAGAAATTCAAATAGAAAATTTATTTCACTACAAAATCATTTCTATCAATGTAGAAAAATTAGGAAGAATTGATGGGAAGTGATGGGGCCATTGAATGGTCAAATGCTTGATGATGAGGCTACCGATAGGAATCCCAATTCTATTTTTTTTTTGGACTTTTCGACTTCTTTGAGAACGTAGAGAGGATAAAATGACAAGAGTATTTGTGTTGTGCGAGATCATATTCACCACCGAATGTAATGGTTGTCTCAAATTCAATGTAATACTCACAGGCCCCGAGGCAACTTTGGAGGTGGTCCAAGCAGGCTAATCATTTTCTTTATTTGTGGAGAGTTCTCCTACGTGCCAAAATTGCCTTGTAAGTCAGAGATCACTACACAATGTTGCCCAAAGAATAAAGCATCCACATAAGGACCACATATACAAATGATCTCTATGGATAACAAAGAAGTTGTAGATAGAACCATTATGCTACCACTAGCTGCTAGGGTAGTACATTTATAAGAAACGCAATCTATGGTTATGCAAACAAGGAGAAAGGGGAAGCTTCCGTAGGAAGAATCGAGTCGAGAGTTCACTACACATGGAATGACCAGGAAAAAAGGGAAAATTAGAGACATGTCTACTTGTAATGAAGATACCCAATCAAAAGAAGATCTTACAAGACAAGTGAAGCAATCAGACAAGCATACAATAGGGCCCAAAAAGATCTTGAATATAGCCTAGATCCTTGTGGAATCAAAGGCTTCGAGACTGTTAAAATCAATAAAGAAGGAGGTTGGTACCTTTGATCTACTAAAAATGGATGCAAGATTCATGTCAGAAGTTTTGCATAGTATAGAAGAAGTGTCCACATCCACTTTAGTTGTAAATACTAATACTCATTGTGAAGCAAGGGTGGTAAGGGAAGCCCCCCTTACTGATCATAAGAGTCCATGACTCAATGTCACTATAAAAGGACACAATCTAAAAGGAGTTAAATTGGATGGTGGCTCAGATGTAAACCTAATGCCAAAATACACTATGGAGAAGCCTGGGCCTCAACCCTCTAGTCCAACCAATTTCACAGTAACATTTGCCAACCAGATCAAGGTAAAGTCCTTGGGAATGGTTCCCTGAATTCCAATTGAGATATAAGGTAACACCTTTACTTCGGACTTTCTAATATTAAGATTGCCATAGGTGGATGGGGGCTTTTGACTATTGATGGGATGCCCTAGTTGAGGCATGCCAGTGTTTTGCATGATTGGGGTAAAGGTACAATGTGCATAAAGCATGAAGGAAAGGAGCTCAAGCAAATCCATTTAGAGGAAGGACCAAAAAACCATGGACAAACCAACATGATGCAAACAATTGGAATTTTTGTGGGATAAGACATGATGGAAAGATCGAAATTGGATATCGATGAGTAAGAGGACATTTTGGCCTAGTTGGAAGTAGGTAACTTGGAGTTTTCTGGATGAGATAAGTACAAAAGGTCATTTTATAAGAAAGGAGACCATACAAGTTGTTGGATTGGGTGACACTATGATAGGTCATAGAAGAGGGAAGGCAATGCAATATAGATGAATCTGAATTAAATGTTGTGAAGGAAAGTACCTACAAGGTAAAGCAACCTATTGAAGAAACTTCTTTTCTAATTCATGAAAGGAGTTGACAAGCAAAAGGAGTATGTGAAAATCGTACACTAAGCAAAAAGGGGGAGATCTAGACACATAGAGAGTGCAAGGTGTGAAGAGAGACAAAAGTGCAAAGAATTATAGAGCCAAGGATTCTGAAGAGAAAATTCTATGCTTTTTTGTGCATATATATAAATGTAAGTATATATATCTACACACACACATATATATATATATATAGAGAGAGAGAAACTTACACACACATATAATCGTACTATGTATATAATATAAAAAGGTTGAAAACATAAATTTAATAGTTCGTTTGCTCAAAGGTTTATATTACAAAGAAAGAATACATGAAAAAGAACAAAAACAAAAGAATATAAGACTTTAAGTGAAAATATGCATTTGAATTAATATTTCATGTTTTACCATTTTAAATATTCATGCATGTATAATCATGTATGGATAAATTTGTAGAGAGAGTATATATATAACTCTTAGTCTATATGAAAAATACATGCGTCGTTTGATAGGTGTTTCATTAGTGATGATATATTAAAAATAAATAGCAAACATATATATATATATATATATATATATATATATATATATATATATATATATATATATATATATATATATATATATATATATATATATATATGTATGTGTGTGTGTATGTACGTATGTATGTATGTGTGGTTGTGTGTGTGTACGCACATACAAATGTGCATATGGTAAAAACAAGAAGTGTTTACAAAACCTCGTGAAGATGTAAAGAAAGAAATTCAAATAGAAAATTTATTTCACTAGAAAATCATGTCTATCAACGTAGAAAAAATAGGAAGAATGGATGGGCAGCGATGGGGCCATTGAATGGTCAAATGAAGGCTGATGATGAGGCTGGCTACCAATAGGAATAATTCGCGCACATATGGGTGTCACTATTTTTTTTGGACTTTTCGACTTCTTTGAGAACATAGAGAGGATGCGAAGACATTTGCTAAGTTTTTTAAGTCTTTCCTCTCTACTACATCCATGCCTTCTCCCAAAGTGCATCAAAGGCATCAAGCATTGCATTGCACACTTCTCTTGTGTATCCATTGACTCCCTTTTGAGGGGTTGAAAGGAAAGAGACCATATGTGTTTCCCTAAGTGAAATATATTTTTTCTTTTCACATTAAAGAATAGCCCTAGTTCTAGATCCTTGGGTTTCTTTACACATACACACTCGGGGAGGGCCATCTTGAAGCAACTACAGATCTCTTTCAAGGACATGTATTGTTTTCATATCTCTTACATATCTATGGATATTATCATCTTGGGTATGTGAGAGAGAGGGATAGCGTAGAGAATATACATAAAGAGCTCACTTGGAGGATCATGTATGGTTCCAACCAAGGATGTAAGAGGAGATAAGTAGGAAGAAGAAGCTTGGAGCATAACACACAATACTGAATGTATTACTAGAGAATGTACAAAGATAAGTAGCCCATTAGGGCAATAGGCATATATACAAACTTGGGTAAAAAACCTCCTAAAGAGGGAAAAAAGTGCCCCGGCGGTCCTAGTGTGTTCACACACATCACTACCTAAATATATCAACAAATCCCCCCTTGGAGTGATGCGGTGAACAAGGAGCTGGCACTCATGTATAAGGAAGTGCCAAGCTATGTGGAAAGAACTCCACAAAAGGAAGTAAGCCCAAAGCTTTGCAGAAAGCTTCAAACTTCTCCCTAGGGAGAGCCTTCGTGAAAAGGTCTGCAATGTTCTCCTGCATGGGCACATATGCCAAGCTGATCTCCCAGCAGAGAACCTCTCCCTGACATAGTGATAATGCACCTCAATGTGCTTAGTGCGAGCATGGAACACAGGGTTCCTCGCAACTGCAATGTGCTCGGACTGTCAGTGAAGATGGTGGTGACAGAAGTCTGACCAACACCCAAATCAGCCATAAGGCGTCTGAGCCACACACACTCAACGGTCGCTGTGAAAGCTGCCCTATACTCAGCCTCACAACTAGAAGTGGCCACAGTAGGCTGCTTCTTGCTCAACCAAGATATACATGAGCTACCAAGCATGAAGCAAAAGCCACTAGTGGTCACACGAGTGTCATAGAAACCAGCCCAATCAAAGTTAGAAAAAGCATGAAAATCTGGTGGTAGTGATCCCCCCTTGGGAGAAAACAACCGAAGTAGCCGAGTACCACTCAAATAGCGAAAGATGCGCTTAACTGCCTACCAATGCTTGACTCCTGGGCAATGCATAAACCTGCTCATCTGTGAGACAACAAACTGAATATCTGGCCGAGTAATGCATAAGTAAATTAAGCATCCAACAGCCTGCTGATAGAGAACAACATCAAATGCATCTCAAGCATCATGAAGACTCAACTGTAAACGTGTCTCCATAGGAGTGGCAATAGGCTTACAGTCTTCAAGGCCAAAACACTAGAATAATGTGTCAATATATTTCGTTTGACACAAAGTCATTCCACCATCAACTTGCATAAATTGAATGTCCAAATAGTGATGCAAATGCCCCAAATCAGACATCTCAAATGAGGCATGCAAATCAGCCTTAAAATTAGCAATATGCTTCTCAATAGGACCAGTGAGCAGCATGTCGTCAACATAGACAACAATGATCAGAAGCACATCCTTTGCACGCTTAACATATAAGGTGCTTTCAGTTGGAATGTTCTCAAAACCATGTGCTATCAGATAGGCATGTATCTTTACATACCAAGCACGTGGTGCTTGCTTTAAAGATATAATGCCTTCTTTAACCTGCACACCTAGTTTTCATGTCCTTTCTGCACAAAGCCACGGGGCTGAAAAACAGACACTTCTTCATGCAAGTCACCATTTAGAAATGTTGTTTTAATGTCCAACTGATGTACATTCCAACCATGATGAGCTCCAAGTGCACAGATGCTCCGAACAGTAGTCATACGGCATGTACGTGCAAAGGTCTCATCAAAATCAATGCCTCTTTCCTGCACATAACCCTTTGTAACAAGCCTAGCCTTATACCTGTCCACTGTACCATCAGGTTTACGCTTCCGCTTGTATACCCACTTAGTGCCAATGGCCTTCTTGCCAGGAGGCAAGTCACATAAAGACCATGTACCATTCTTCTTTATAGCATCATATTCAGATTGCATAGTAGCCATCCAATTTTCTGAATTTTGTGCTTCATTAAACGAAACAGGCTCATTCTCATCACAGAGACTAGATGCAGCCATAGCATAGCAATCTGATGCAAAAGAGGCACTATGAGAGCCTGAACGAGTATGATATGACAGAGATGCATCTAATTTGTTGTCACGCAAAGTCTGCACGAGCCATTTTGGCATAGTTTTTGCGTGCTCAATATCAGCTCTCTCATCAACTAGTGCACCATGTAAATCTGCATCAGAAATGGAATGATCTGCATCATCACATGAAACCTGCAAAGGCTAAGAAGTTGCCTCATTAGGACTAGCACTAGACTGTCCACCTGTAAAAAGAGGCAGCAAAGTATCATACATACCTTTGGAGCTAACAAATGTCTCCTTAGTACATGAAAGCAATGGCTGAATATAGCATCTTCCACAAAAACAACATCACGGCTAACCATAATGCGTTTAGTCTGTGGATGATACAAACGATAGCCTTTACTTTCAGAATTGTACCCAACAAAAATACATTTTACTGCTTTATCATCCAATTTTCTGCGATGTTATTCAGGTACTAACGCATATGCCAAACAACCAAAAACACGTAGATGAGCAACAGATGGCTTGCGATCATGCCAAGGCTCATATGGAGTGATAGACTGCAGCGCTTTAGTGGGACACCTGTTGAGTACATATGCTGCACACATGACAACCTCAAGCCAGAAATTATGTGGTAAAGCTTGACTCTTGACCATACACCTTGCCATCTCCATGAGTGACCTGTTCTTTCGTTCAGCAACTCCATTCTGTTGAGGTGTATACGGTACTGTACACTGGTGTTTTATCCCATGTTCAGCCAAAAATGCATTAAAATCAAAAGACATATATTCTCCCCCTCGATCAGAACGGAGGGTGCCCAGTTTACATGCTGACATATTTTTAGCCAAAACCAAAAACTCTTTGAAGCACATGAACACTTCGGACTTTGCCTTCAATGGATATACCCATGCATGCCTGGAAAAATCATCGATGAAAGTCACGAAGTAAAGATAATTCCCAAAAGAAGGTGTCTGCATAGGACCACAAACATGACTATGTACAAGCTACAATTTCTGAGTAGCCCGAACTGAACCATCTTTTGGAAAGGAAGAACGTTACATTTTGCCCAAAATATAGCCTTCAGAAACATGTTTTCCGGGTGCCTCAAGTTTGGGCAAAGAGGACACCATTTCAGATTTGTACAGGCGTAGCAAACTAGCAAAATTTAGATGACCAAAGCATGCATGCCAAAGCTTTGCATCTGACATAGCCTGAGAATCATTTATTGCACATGCCAAATCATTTATAGATCTTTCATAGTCTATGAGCTTATACAGCCCATGACATAAAATGCCAGAAGCAATAATCACATCGCCATTTGACAAATCATGAACTTTACACCTGTCATCAACAAATTTCACGACCAAGCCAATCTTGGTTAATGCAGAAACTGATAACATGTTCTTCTTAATCCCTGGCACAAATAAAGCATCTAACAAAGTGAAAGAACTACCATAAGCAGTAGTCAAAATGATCTTACCAACTTCCATAACAGGATAAGAGGAGTTGTTGGCGCATGTAACAGTATTCCTTGTAGGGGCAGGCTCGAGTGAAGAGAAGAAACTGTGCTGCGAGGTAATATGTTTGGTCGCCCCACTGTCAAAGTACTGGCAAACATTTGAGTCTAGTGCAGACATGCACTGCTCATGAGAAGGTGGGTCAAAACTACAGACAGTAGTAAACGCCCATTCTTCTTCCTGCACAAGATTAGCAGACTCTGTTTTTGGTGTAGAGGCCTCTCCAACAACCATTCCAGCCTCTTTCTTCTTTGCCTCTCCATAGAATCACCTTCATTCATGTGCTCACTCTCCAGCTGTTTTTGGAGGTAAGCAACACGAGCCTAATTCCTAGCTTGGTACAATGTCGTAAGTGTATCCCAAGCATCCTTAGCTATTCTGCAAGAGCGAACATGAGGAATAATGGCACCTTTGACAGATAAAGCTATCAATGCATGTGCATGGGCATCTCTGCCATCCTAGTAAATCTGCTCTGCAGTAGGTGCAACAAAAACCGCAACACGAACAAGAATATGCAAAATATCAGCATCGTCGACACCTTCTGCGTCAGCTTCAATACCTGCAGTTGTAACAGTTGTAGGTTTGATAGGACGTTTTTCGACACCCTGCACAATGTTCCACAGTCCTTTTGCAACCAACACATGTCGCATCATATAAGCCCATAATGGGTACTTGGTACCATCCAACTTATCCTCAACAACCAATATATGGAATACATCACTGCTTTCAGCCATGGCCAATGACTAAAATACCTTGATGCAGAAAATTGATTGTATCTCAAAAAGTTGAACAGACCTGCCCAGACAAATTCTGCTAGACCTGTAGCCGACTTCGAGACGCTTATATTGACGAACAAAACTGCTACATACCTTTGGTACAAAAAGACAAAATAGGGTGCACAAGCACTGCGATAGTGCGTTCAGAGGCCGAAACGAGCTCAAATCGCAATTTCGGCATCACAGAGCGAAGATGTTTTGATCTCTGAAACACCTTGAGTATGCTCACCAAATCTGATGTTGTGCTTTGAGTAAGCTTTAAAACATCTACAGGGTTCCTGGTATGTATGGACTTTAACCAATGTGATAAGGTTATCCTGAAGCACTTCTCGAATGAAGTGATATCGCATATCAATATGTTTTGTAGATGAGATAAGTTTAGAGAGTGCAAGGTGTGAAGAGAGACAAAAGTGCAAAGAATTATAGAGCCAAGGATTCTGAATAGAAAATTCTATGCTTTTTTGTGCATATATATAAATGTAAGTATATATATCTACACACACACACACACACACATATATATATATATATATATATATATATATATATATATATATATATATATATATATATATAGAGAGAGAGAGAGAGAGAGAGAGAGAGAGAGAGAGAGAACCTTACACACACATATAATCGTACTATGTATATAATATAAAAAGGTTGAAAACATAAATTTAATAGTTCGTTTGCTCAAAGGTTTATATTACAAAGAAAGAATACATGAAAAAGAACAAAAACAAAAGAATATAAGATTTTAAGTGAAAATGTGCATTTGAATTAATATTTCATGTTTTACCATTTTCAATATTCATGCATGTATAATCATGTATGGATAAATTTGTAGAGAGAGTATATATATAACTCTTAGTCTATATGAAAAATACATGCGTCGTTTGATAGGTGTTTCATTAGTGATGATATATTAAAAATAAATAGCAAATATATATATATATATATATATATATATATATATATATATATATATATATATATATATATATATATATATATATATATATATATATATATGTGTGTGTGTATACGTATGTATGTATGTGTGGTTGTGTGTGTGTACGCACATACAAATGTGCATATGGTAAAAACAAGAAGTGTTTACAAAACCTCGTGAACATGTAAAGAAAGAAATTCAAATAGAAAATTTATTTCACGAGAAAATCATGTCTATCAATTAGAAAAAATAGGAAGAATGGATGGGCAGCGATGGGGCCATTGAATGGTCAAATGAAGGCTGATGATGAGGCTGGCTACCGAGAGGAATTATTCGCGCACATATGGGTGTCACTATTTTTTTTGGACTTTTCGACTTCTTTGAGAACATAGAGAGGATGCGAAGACATTTGCTAAGTTTTTTAAGTCTTTCCTCTCTACTACATCCATGCATGCATGATTGCCTCTATGCCTTCTCCCAAAGTGCATCAAAGGCATCAAGCGTTGCATTGGAGTTACCCGTTTCCTTCGTTTTGTAGCCCATCCACTCCTCAATATGCACACTTCTCTTGTGTATCCATTGACTCCCTTTTGAGGGGTTGAAAGTAAGGAGACTATATGTGTCTCTCTAAGTGAAATATATTTTTTCTTTACACGTACACACTCAGGGAGGGCCATCTTGAAGCAAATACATATCTCTTTCAAGGACATGTATTGTTTTCATATCTCTTACATATCTATTGATGTTATCATCTTGGATATGTGAGGGAGAGGGATAGCGTAGAGAATATAGATAAAGAACTCACTTGGAGGATCATGTATGGTTCCAAAAAAGGATGTAAGAGGAGATAAGAAGAACTCCCTTGGAATTGATCATGGGGCATTAAACACACACACACATACACATAGAAGATATGTGAGATACTCTCTTGGAGCTCACACCAGGGTAAAAAATAAGACCATCCTCCTCACTCAAAAGTATATAAATATGGGCGAATTTATCGAAATATCTCATATCATAATTATAAATATTTTGACGAATTTTGGTGACAAATTCCATTTGTAATATAGAATAGTTGGCGAATTCATATGATTAATTCCATTTGAAATGTAAAAAATTTAGCTGATTTATGTGATAATGTTGCTTAAAAACATAGATATTGTTTGAGTATTTGTTATCATTCACTACACTAAATCACCTATTTTTTTATCTTTCTTTTGTAAAATTCTTCAATTTTGCTACATCTTCCATTGCTTGGTCAAACTTCTTATCACCTTTGTTAACCATAGGGATAGAGACACATGCATTCATAGATGCACACATAATGCACACACATAAATACCCACATACACATGCACACTTGCACATATGTAAACATACATACACTTGAGCATATGCATATCTACACACGCACATACAATTGCAACTCTTATCTCTCCCATAAAACTTTGCAACTTTTGAGAACAAAAAGAACAAGCGACACGCTATCAAACCAAGGCTTTTGATCACAAGAAGCAAAAAGAACACAGATTTCATTCCATGTACTGAATCCTTCTCCTATAACATCAATATAATTACCTAATGCATTGACCCAGTAGTTTGAATGAGAAAATATCAAGTACCTACCAAGGCGAACTTTTGATTGAAGAAACATGTATGCCCTCATCATGTCCTCTAAAATCTGATTGAATCTCTTCATCCAATTCCTAGTCCAACAATGGTCATCACCATTCATCTTAGAAGAATCCTAAATTTGCAAAAAACAATATTGCAAGTGTGTTTTGTAAACCTAATATCTGCATAAAAAAGTATGGATATTGATAGCACATGCCATTTGAATATATGTTGAATAAACAAATCAACAAATTGTGCAGCTCTCATTATGTATCTTTGAAATGAGCAATCTTGCTCAATGCATCAACTAGCACTAGAATGGTATTGGAATTTGGGAAGCTAGAACACACACAAACAAGAGGATGAAGAAGCTTAGGAGCACAACACACATAGAACAACCAGATTAAGTCCACCTCCTTCCTTTAAACCTGCTTTCTTATTCATGTGAGTGCATCTGCTGCATGTGGTCACCTTATCTTCAAATCAAATCAGGATACTCAGTTGTTCTGCAACAATCATATATACCATGAGAAATCCAAGCAAACCCCAAATTCACCCTCATACGAAAAGGCAACTATAAGCTCATGTTAGTCAACCACAAGATCATACAACCATCAGCACAAAATGCAAACAAAAGATAGGAAAAACTTGAACAAAGAATCAACAAGTGAAAACTACCAGGATCGATGAGAATCAACAAGTGAATCGACAAGAATTGCTAATACAACAGTCAAAATTTTAGTGAAGCTTCTAGCACAATCAACAACAAAAGGATGAATCGACGAGCATCCGATTAATAGAGAATTCAGAGAGCAACAACATGCATCAGCAGGACAAAATAAACACATCAGTTGATGATGTTTAATAGCAGATATATGCTGATCTTCAAGCATAGACAAAAGACAATCAACTAGATGTACTTCAGCACATGTATTTAAATATACAAATTAGAAATATGGACAGAGTAATGAGAGGATCAAAAGTTTAGGATCGAAAGTTTTGTGGGTAAATAGTATTTCGTAATGTACTTCTCATCATTTGCAAGGAATGAAACTTTAGATGATGTAAAAAGCAAGGAAACCTTGATGCATATATAAAGAGATCATGGATCAGTAGAGTTCACGAGCTTATACAAATTTGGGTAGTGCAAGTCCCAAAAGTTATGCATATATATGTATGTACTGTTGTGTATGTACATACAACAATATATAATATATACATAACAATCTATACACAACAGTACATACATATATATGCGTAACACATTATATATATATATATATATATATATATATACACACACACACACACATGAGATAGGCAGCCACCGATAGACTCACACGACGATACGCAGCCTTAGCCATCTTAAGACTTCTAGGCACACTTCCAGGAGCCCCACTCAGAGAGGACGTCTGGCAGCTCTACATTAGTTAGACATGGCTACAACACACATGGGATTAAGACTATCACACTACCAAAACCAGTTCATAGACATACTAGCGGAGGGTTTCATCCAACGACCATGCTACATGGATCCTTACATGCCTCATAGCTCGAGGGTACCGATTGGCCAGTTGAGTGTCTCATCACATCGACTAGAGATTGAGATAGGTAGATCTGCAGACATTCCCAGAGAGGAGCAGATACACAGGATATGCAGAGTAGAGATGGAGGATGAGGAGCACTTTGTATGGAGATGCAGATTGAGCACTCTGTTTATAGGGCAGCCCATCCTCCGAGAGATCATGGGCTCTTGAGATCAGCGATAGCTCGGGTGATTCTTACTAGCGTTAGAGAGTCACAGAGATTCCCAACTTCATTCTATTACAGCTGCCAGATAGGAGGGAGACAGAGTCAACTCACTAACTTCTTCGTTCCATGACAACCCTCCCACCCTCAGCTCACAAATCGAGAGGGGTGACTCTTCATGGATTTCACAAGCCTCATAGTTGTAAGATCAAGAAACCTCCCCTGTCGAGCCTTTTTTGCTGCCCACTTTAGAAAATAGTACTACCTATGCCAATCAGACTCATCTCTGAATTCCTAAGACTACTTGCGAGTTCTCGAATCACCATCCCAAAGTTGTATACAAATTTCTAGCTCACTATTGTTTGTGATAACCATTCTCGTATAATATAAGGTGGTGTTCCCCAGATAACAACATTCACAAACAATTTCCCCTTAGAACTAGCTTAGCAAGCCCCAAATCAGCTAGCTTGGCACAAAAATTTCATCCAACACTATGTTCTTAGGTTTCACATCAAAAAGTAGGATTGGTTTCTCAAAATCTTCTTGCAAGTAAGCTATTCACTTATGTCAGCTTGTGATTTTATCGGTCTCCACTATGTCTATATGAAATAGAGCATAGAAAATGCCAAAAGAGTATAAAAAAGCCTCAACTTATTTCCACTTTCCTGAGATTGAATTTGCAACCACGTTATCTCCAACCTTCCCAAGGTTGTCCTCATCAAGGATGTTTCTATGCCACTCTGCTCATGCAATATTTGATTACTCAATTCACTCATGGCCTTGAGCGGACAAGGTTTTGACCTTCTATTTCACTATAGAGTGATCAACAATATTTAATAACCATGGTTGTACCAAGGTTCACATGCAGTCTAGTATCAAGTGCAAGCACATGAAACACATCCAAGCTAACTTTGTGGTTCTTGTTTCTCCTGCGATCATTAAGAAGTGGTCCAAGTATGTTGTAGCTTGAAATTCAAGGTATTCATCAACATATTTATATTAGATAGGTTGTGCCATTTTTTAATTTCACCCACTACACCAGATGTGTGACCCCCATCATACTCAAGCACAAAAATACACGTTGGTTGAGCACATAAACTGGAAAACTTGGCATAAAATGTCATTTTTTTTATTGTAAAGGAATCACTGATAAGAGTGAATGCTACTAAAATAATTCGCTTAATTCAGATGTGAAAGTCTCCTATGATAACTCAATCGGCATGAAAGTGGAGCCTATCGATGTGATGTGATTTGTAGCATGCCATTAAATTTATCACAATTATAGTCTTCTATGCAGCTGTATATGAAAATGGGACTGAGAATTCACTCGCTTTGTCTAGGCGTTATCAAGCATATACTATGTGTAGGTTCCATCATTGTATTGCATGTTACTTGAGATTCAGAACATAGTAGGCGATAGAATCAAAATCAAAATATGCAACTGTGATCCAAGAAGCAGTTGTGATCCAATAAGAAGCTTCAAAATCAAAATCCAATAAGCAATGAAAAACAAATTAGGTCTTCATCTGCCCATTTGTTTCAACATTATCGGGTTTTTTGTTTTGGCCAAACTTCTTTCATTATACAATGCACATGAATTGTACTTGCAGAATGAGGCCCTTGAAACCGAACTATTGGATTCAGAAAGTAAAAGGACTTAAAAGGCCATACTACCTAGGAACAAAATTGTCGTGACTACAAAGTTCAAAGCATTGTCATGTGGCTATGTATGCAGAATCATGAGAGAGAGAGAGATCTAGTTTACACACAGAACTCTATTGTCTCACTGCAATAAAGAAGCACAAGGTTACTGAGAAAAGGAAGGGATGGGTTAATGGGGTAGGAAGGAGATGGGAGAGGGGGATAAGAATTTCATTTTGCACTGCTTCAACTCGACTCATACAGGTAAATATGGTACACACAAGTAAAACGTAAGGATCAGATCATGAGTACATATGCTTACTGCAATAAAACCCTAGTCACAGGAAAATGGGTAAATCATATTTCACAATGTACTGTTTGTTGTTTGCAAGGAATGAAACTTTAGATAATGTAGGGAACAAGGAAACCTTGAGGTGTATCTAAATAGATCATGAATTAGGAAGGTTCAAGGACTTATACACATTGGGTAGTGGAAGTCCCACAAATTTAGAGTAAATAAGAATATGTGCTTGAATAGAGCAAAAAGTTACCTCCGTTACTAATATCTGCTCAGAAGCTATCCATAAATGCTTTCTAGAGTTTCATCCCACATTAGACCCATTCAAGATTCTCCTTCAAGGATGCCTTGTCCAAAAATTATTCCCAAATCCGTCAGTTTCTCATTTGAGAGCAACAAGGGTTGAATGATTCCAATCTGCAATAAACCAAATCAGAGACTGCGATAACCACACCATGGCACGATTAGAATTTCAAGGTGCTTAGCCATGTCTTTGCTACGCATCCAACATTTCTAACAATATATATTTCACGAGAAACAAAATCCAGTGACCAAATGAAAATATGATACATGTTACTACGGAAAAATAAAACGCAATATAGACATTGCTGCCATAGGACAATGCTTTGCTCATAAAAAATTACATCTGAAATGAAAGTATAAATTATGCCAATCAAAGACCATGAGTTTCTCTGATGAAGTCTTCTCTGATGAAGTCCTTTCTTAAATATAGCAGAAAAATACTTTAGACATCCAAAAAACCAATGCTAAACAAAAAAATGATGTTACGTAAAAAACGCAGACATCTTATCAATTGGATGATTCGGATACAAGTACTTGAAGCTCCAAGATATCAACCTTGCTGAAGAGCTTCTAAAAGCAAATGTACAGGCCTGTAGCCTCATCCAACTCAAATTCTAACACATGATCAGTTGCAAGATCTTGCTATGTACATAAGCAGAAATCCCACTTTGATGTGGCATACTAGAATTTTTGCACCCGCAAATGCCTGGTTCAACAACTATAACAGAATTCATGACAACTAAATCTAGGCCTCTATCCCTAGCAAGTGTCCACGTAGCTCTTTCAAAATGGGCCTTGGATAAGGCAACCCACATCTATAGAACAGAAATAATAAAACAAGTGTCCACGTAGCTCTTTCAAAATGGGCCTTGGATAAGGCAACCCACATCTGTAGAACATAAATAATAAGATTGCACTTACATACAATACATAGCGATTTTCAACATAATAAGGACCTCCAGCTACTATAGTGTACCTTCTGCTTCCTACAAAATTGAACATCATTTCAGTTTCTTTCAAACAAGAGCGAACATCCCATCTTCAAGATACACATCTTTAAATGCACAAGTAACATCTCACTTATGACAGAATCACCAAATCATCCATAAATTATACAATGAAAATTAATTGAAATCCAGTTCTTGTAAACAATGAATCGGGCTTAATACGGTCAACCAATAAGTACTTGTGGATCGACTCCCTTTGAAGATGCAACATGCATGAAAGTTCACCCATACACATGTTATGCATGGAAGTGTAAAGCTTCACAATTATTCAATAGTCACTACAAAACCATGAAAAAAAGCGTGTAAACACAAACACGTAGATAACATGCATGGATAGAAAGATTAGAAAGGCCCTTGCTTACAAGGTAATCTCGGGTGCTACTGATGACATAGTTTGGAGCAGGCACATGAAAACCCCAATGCATCCCAGAAAATAATATGAAAGATTGTCCCAATGAAGTAATCCGCTTCTGCAAACTCTAGCTTGTCATTGATCTCTGACAAGGATTTACAAAGAACTTCTGCAAATCATTTAAATGAATGCATCAACGTTAGTTCATCCTTCATATCCAAAATTCACATCGCAAAGACAATCTCTCTCTCTCTCATGGTTCATAGTACCTCGTGGGCATTCATTGCCGTGTTGATTCCTAAAGCTTGAGAAAGAAACTCTTCCAAGACACATGTTGACTAGGCGAAGGCAATTTGCATGATGACAATGGGCAGTCCAAATATATAAGAGGCGAAACAGACGACAAAGACTCCATACCAGAATCTACATTATGGCGAAATAGACGACAACGTTTCTCCACAAAAATCTAGCTTATGGCGAATTTACAGACCATTACGACTAGGGTTTTGAAAACTTTTGGGCTATTTTTGTGTTTCAAAAAGTATCTAAATATAAATATTTTTTTCTTATTTTCATTTAAATTCGCCATTGGGCTAATTTTCACCCCTAACTTTTTCCCTGGCTCACACATGAAACATTGGGAAGATGAATTTAGTTGATATGTCTATGGATCTTTAAAATGCAAAACTATGAACAAAAAGAGGAGGAATGTGAAATCAAGACTTTGAAGAGGATTCAATCAAATTGTTCATCAATAAGGATGATTCAATGAAGTATCGTTTCTGTTTTCCCTTTGATTAGCATCATAGTTTCATGAATTCTTCCCATTGAATCTTAAGATTTGGCAATCTATTTATGCAACAAAAGAATGCATCTGATTAATTTCATTTGCATAAGATGATATGTTTAGTGGAAGCTTAAGCTTCTAATGAGGTTATGTCTGTGTTTTTATCAAGTTAAAGACGCAAAATCAATCATGCATATACGAGAGTTTGTACCATTCATTAGATGGAAGGATTTAAATGACGCTAACATTAGGGACTTATAGAGTATCTAACAAGTTGAACACTTAACCTGTGGGTTAAGTTTCAAGAATGGGAAGGAAGAGGTCTTGGGTTCAACCCACATGGGGAGCATGGGGAAAGAATTTTGCCCAAACACTCTCTACTACCTTCTAGAAGAATCCACTCAAGTTAATGTGAGTTAACATGAGTTCTATGAGACTTAACTCAAGTGATGAGTATGCATAACACTAGTAAACTCTAGTGGTACTAAAGTAGTGGTGAAGGTTGCACATGCATATGCAAACTCCAATTAACTCCAAAGTTCACAACTAGTCCAAAAACCTATGTAATAGAAGGTTGTGTGGAGTGTAATAGGTCATTCTATCATGTGTGTGGAGGCTAGTTTCTAGTTTTTTACAATTTTGATTTACTTGCTTTAAATGCATGCCAAGAAATTTCACCATGATGTCTTATAATATCCTATACTTGTTTTTTGATCCATATTCAAGGCACCTCGATAGATCCTAGTGCAAGCCGGTACTCACAGACTATGCATTAGACAATGTAATTGAAATTTTATTTATCTTGTTGGTTCCAATGCATAAACATGGTGTTATTGTAATGAACCTCAATAAGTTGATGGATGCGAGTTTGCGTCACCATTCCCACATTATCTAAAACAATCTCTTCATCATCATTTGTGAAATGCACCTTGGTGGGATCATGCTCATGTGCCCCCAAGGTGTATGGTGTCTACTAATTCGACTATGTTACGCATATGTGACTCATGGCATGCATTAAAAGGATGAAATAACATCCTCAATAGAGCCACAGTATCCACCACCACCACCATTAAATCAGCTGATGTGTGCAAGATTTTGCTTGGCATAAGATGGAGACACTATACTTGAAGTGCATACATGTTGTGTACTCTAATGAGAAGCTAATGTGGTCATATCCACACCATGATTGAGTTATCAACTACATGGCACATCCAAATCATCCAATATCCATGTCACCTATGGTGGAGACAAAAATCCATACAAAGTATTCTATCTATTCATAGGTAACATGAACAAAGTGGATTGGACCTTGGGAAGATATGCACCATCAACTGGTGACCAAATGGGTGGTGTTGTCCTAGTACTCGATACAATGAAATACTAGGACACCTACACACACTGGATAGGTGTTGGGGGATTCTTTGACAAGAAGGAGTTTGAGGGTTTGTAGGAGAAAATGGAAGGACCAAAAGAAAAAAATACACCTTGAAAGTCTCTGCCTTCGATTGATTACAGTAAGAAAATTACAAGGGTTGAAATACAAGATGCACCAATACCTCTGTGCACAATCCCACAGAGTGCCCAATTACAAGATATCCAAGATTCCAATGTCCTCTTGCTGCCGACCTCCTCTGCAACAGACCTCCACCTGCTTCAAGCTTCTCCTTGTGCACACCTTGCACCAAGCTTCCACAAAGGGGGGAGGAGTGAATACCTGCTGTCGGCAAGCGTACACTGCCAAAGGACCTTGAGATACTTGGGGGAACTCTAGCTTAGCACCCTCTGCGCCAAAATCCTTGGTCACTCTCTATGCACCTTGCACTTCCACTTCTGTGCGACGTACTCTGGTGACCCTTGCACTTCCCTCTCTTGCTCCACTTAGTCTATGCTCTCTTGCTTACTCCAACCTTGGTCCAAGAATGGCTCTCCCTTGATTTGAGTGTGTCGATCACGTACGCTCCTAACTGCAAGTGAATCTTGGTGCTCACTTTGATGTCCCAAGATTGCTCTCACAAGTGGCAGCCAACTACTCACTGTTTTGTCCTGTAGTGACTTTAGTCTAAAACCAAAAATTTTAATGGGGGGCCATACTTTCACCTGTGCGTACACTTTGCCGCTTCACATGCCTTCACATTTCCTTTTAATTCTTCACTTTTGCACATAAGGGGGGTTCACCTGAACCTTCCAAAACACTTTAAAACACACTTTGAACCTTAGGGAAATTAGAGAAAGTACCTCTGCAACCTGCAACCTATTTTCTCCAATTTACCCTTTGTGGATAATTCATTGTGCACTACCTGTGCACTTTGACACCTGCACTTTGACTTTGCACCTATTGACTTTGACCTTTGACCTTGTAGACTTTGACCAGTTGACTTTGACCGTTGACTTTGACTGCAGTTGACTTTGACCAACATGACTTTTATGGGCTCAACAGTTGCCCACCACCTAATGTGCTCTCCGTCCCGGAGAGCATACAGACACCATGAAAAGAGTACTGTAGAAGTGGAAGAGGACATCTGAGCAGCAACCAAATCCACCAAAATTACGGAGCCCGGAGCCCTGGAGGTGCGCTGCCGGCGGAGATGTAAAAAGAAGAAGGGGTGGGCCTTTATATAGGGGGGGGGGAGGGAGGGGGGGGGGGGGGGGGAAGGGGGGGGGGGGGGGGGGGGGGGGGGGGGGGGGGGGGGGGGGGGCGGGTGTCAAATGGGGGGGGGGGGGGGGGGGGGGGGGGCTTGTCAGAACGGGGCGGGGGGGGGGGGCGGGCTGTCAAAATGGGGGGGGCGGGCGGGCGGGGGGGGGGGGGGGGGGGGGCGCGCTGGCAGAATGGGGGGGGAGGGGGGGGGGCTGTCAGAATGGGGGGGGGCGGGGGGGGGGGGGGCGGGGGGGGGCGGGGGGGGGGGCGGGGGGGGGGGGGGGGAACGGAAAGGATGTCAGAATGGGGGGGGGGGGGCGGCGCGGCGGCGGGGCGGTGCGGGCGGGCGGGGGCGGGCGGGCGGGCGGGCGGCGGCGGGCGGGCGGGCGTGGGGCGGGCGGGCGGGGGGGGGCGGGCGGGGGGGGCGGGGGGGCGGGCGGGCGGGGGGGCGGGCGGGGGGGCGGGGGGGGGGGGGGGGGGCGCGCTGGCAGAATGGGGGGGGGAGGGGGGGGGCTGTCAGAATGGGGGGGGGCGGGGGGGGGGGGAAAGGCTGTCAGAATGGGGGGGGGGGGGGCGGGCGGGCGGGCGGGGGGTGCGGGCGGGCGGGGGGGCGGGCGGGGGGGCGGGGGGGGGGGGGGGGAGGGGGGGGGGGGGAGGGGGGGGGGGTGGGAAAGGGGGGGGGGAAGGGGGGGGGGGAGGGGGGGGGGGAGGGGGGGGGGGGGAGGGGGGGGGAAGAGGGGGGGGGGGGGGGGGGGAGGGGGGGGGGGGGGGGGGGAAGGGGGGGGGGGAGGGGGGGGGGGAGGGGGGGAGGGGGGGGGGGGAGGGGGGGGGGGGGGAGGGGGGGGGGGGAGAGGGGGGGGGGGGGGGGGGGAGGGGGGGGAGGGGGGGGGGGAGGGGGGGGAGGGGGGGGGGGAGGGGGGGGAGGGGGGGGGAGGGGGGGAGGGGGGGGGGAGGGGGGGGGGGGGGGGGGCTGTCAGAATGGGGGGGGGGGGGGGGGGGCTGTCAGAACGGGGCGGGGGGGGGGGCGGGCTGTCAAAATGGGGGGGGCGGGCGGGCGGGGGGGGGGGGGGGGGCGCTGGCAGAATGGGGGGGGGAGGGGGGGGGGGGGGGGGGAGGGGGGGGGGGGGGGGGGAGGGGGGGGGGGGAGGGGGGGGGGGGGAGGGGGGGGGGGAGGGATTTTTTTTTTTTTTTTTTTTTTTTTTTTTTTTTTTTTTTTGGAACCCGCAAATTCCCTAGGGGTCTTTTTTTTTTTTTTTTTTTTTTTTTTTTTTTTTTTGTTAAATATATTTTTAAATAGCCCAATTTAGAGAAAAATCAAGGAAAAATCTGAAAAAAATGCCAAAAATTGGCCAAAAAATTCTAAAAAAATTCTGAAAAAATTCTGATGAAATTTTCTACATGTTGAGCCTAAAATCCTTCATCAAACCACAGAGACCCTCCATTTATTCCTCAAATTGGGCAATAAAAAGACATCGGAAAGGGAAAAAAAATGACTAGAAAAATGCTAAAATTGCTAGAAAATTTCCAAAAAAGAGCTTGCTTGGCCGTGGTTTTGAAATATCTTCTAGGTTTTCTAAAAACACCAATAACAAAGATGAAATTGATAAGGAAAACTACTAAAACTGAGCAAAATATGATGAGAAAGTTATGTACAACCTGGACATATTTGACAGTTCCAGGTGATCCATACATCATTAAGTGTGTTGATGATAGGCCTTCAACCTTGAAATGTTGACCAGTGGCAAGGCCTCTCCTTTCAGCGTCTCTAACTCCACAGCACCCAAGTTTAGCATTGTTTTGACTCTATAAGGTCCTTCCCAATTTGGAAGCCATTTTCCTCTCAGTTGTGTATGAAGGTTAGGTCTATGGAGAAGAACCAACATGCCTGCTTCAATGTTGTTGTTCCACAGGTGTCGATCATGTGCCTCTTTCCTCTTCATCTGAGTCTCGATCAATTGTTGTGTTGCTAGGAGACGAATCTCCTCCACTTTATGTAGGGCCCCTATTCTCTGAGAGATATCACAGTCTTTTTTGCCCTGCATGTATGCTATCTTAGGTGAGCCATGTAAAAATTCAAAGGGCTCAATGGGCAATATTCCATAAACCAGTTGAAATGGAGAATATCCTGTGGCCTCTTTGTAAGCTAACCTGTATGCCCAGAGGGTACCTTGATAAGCAATGCCCCAGGAAGTGGGTTGTAACATACATTCCTTCCTTAACATTGAGATCAAAACTTTATTTGTCGATTCAGCCTGTCCATTGGCTCTTGGATAGTAAGCACAAGAAGTCCTATGTAGAATTCTATACCTGTTAAAAATCTCCTGCAGGACCTTATTGACAAAATGTGTACCTTGATCTGTACAAATTTCAAATGGGCATCCAAACCTGCAAATGATGTTACTATAAATGAAATCGGCAACAGTTTGGGCAGTGCAGTCGGGGGAAGCAATAGCTTCAGCCCACTTGGTCGCATAATCGGTAGCTATCAAGAGATATTTCTCTCTTTTTGGAATCGTCGGAGGATAGATGGGCCCTACAAAATCCAGCCCCCACTTTTCAAATGGTTGCCAGGAAGTGGAAACAATCAAGGGGTTATGTCTCTGCGTTGTGGGCTTAGGTCCACACCTCTGGCAAACATCACATGCCTTTCCCCATTCATCTGCATCCTTAAATAGTGTAGGCCACCATAGACCAGCATCTAATATCCTCTGACTCATAATATGCCCTGGAAGGTGCCCACCACCTGGTCCTTCATGTGCAGAGTGAAGGACTTTCCTCACTTCTTCTTCCTCCAAGCACTTCCTAAGTCTGTCATCCTTTCCCTGTCTATATAATTGATCTTCCAGGAAGGTGTATGGTCTGCTCTTGAGTAGCAATCTCTTCCTTTGCACAGCACCAGCCTTTTCTGGATACATCCCTGTTTTAATGAAATTCTTGATATCATAATACCAACCTTGGGCCTGGACAGCAAACAGATGAGCATCTGGAAAATCATCATTGATTCCACTAACTTGCTCCATCATGTTGATTCTGGAAAGGTGATCCGCCATAACATTCTCTTTACCTGGTCTGTGGACCACAGAAAAATCGAACTCTTGGAATAACAATAACCACCTCCATATTCTACCAGTGGCTTGTGGTTTGTTGAGCAAGTACTTGAGAGGTTGGTGGTCAGTTATAATAACGAATTTTACTCCCAACAAGTAATGACGAAATTTTTGGACCGCAAAAACCATTGCTAAGGCTTCCCTTTCAGTAGTGCTGTAATTCCTTTCAGCCTTAGTCAAAATTCTACTAGCATACTGAATTGGTCTGTCCATCTTAAATTCTTCACTAGGTTGTGTCAAAACTGCCCCCACTGCATAGGCACTGGCATCTACATGTATATGAAAGATTCTTGACCATTCAGGTGTGATCAAAATAGGAGCAGACACTAACCTGGACCGCAATGTTTGATATGCTTTTTCTTCCTCTTCTTCCCATTTAAAAGGTACTTCCTTACCTGTAAGTCTAGCCAGAGGTCTAGCTATCTCTGCATACATTTTAATAAACCTTCTATGGTATCCAGTATGCCCCAAAAAACTCTGGATCTCTTTAGGGGATTTAGGTTTAGGCAACTTTAAGATAGAAATAATTTTGTCAGGATCCGGGGCCATACCTTTAGCTGACACCACATGTCCTAAGAGAGTTCCTTCTGTCACAAGAAAATGACATTTGTTTGGATTAAGCTTTAACTTAGTTTCTCTGCATCTTTTGAAAACATTCTGCAGCTGCCTCAGATGGTGGTCCAAACAATCTAGAGGAGTTTCTTTGTGAGATCCTGAAAACGAAGAGAAGTCATCCATGAAGATTCTAAGTGATTCCAGCAATAGGGGGCCAAAGATGAGATTGACCGTTCTGTTAAAGGTGGCTGGGGCATTTCTGAGCCCAAATGGCATTTTTACATACACATATGTTCCCCAAGGTGTGATAAAAGCAGTCTTTTCTCGATCCTCTGGGTGTATTGATATTTGACTATAGCCACTGAATCCATCCATAAAGCTATATAAGGCATGCCCGGCTACTTCTTCAATGACCTGTTCTGCAAAAGGCATTGGGAACCCATCTGGAATGGTCACCTTATTGAGTGCTCTAAAATCAACACAAATTCTGATTTTATTAGTATTCTTCTTTGGTACTATAACCATAGGGGAGAGCCACTCTGAGTGTTCTACAGGAATGATGATTCCTGCATCCTCCATCTTCT
The DNA here is from genome assembly GCA_020310875.1 of Ceratopteris richardii. Lineage (NCBI taxonomy): Eukaryota > Viridiplantae > Streptophyta > Polypodiopsida > Polypodiales > Pteridaceae > Ceratopteris > Ceratopteris richardii. Next base: position 119,599,981 of record CM035425.1, on the reverse strand, counting down.
GGATTTCCACATAGACAGCTTCAGCATATTTTGGGTTAAGTCTATAACTCTTCCCTCTTATAGGTTTTGCTCCATCAACCAGAGGGATTCTATGCTCTCCATAAGTTGCCGGCACTCCTTCTAAGTCTTTATAATGCCAAGCAAAAACATCTATATATTTGGTCAAGAATGATTTTACCTTTTCAAGGAGCCCTGGGTGGCTCCACAACCAAGTGGCCACCAAAACTGGCCGATCATTGTCTTGATTGCCTAATTGTATTTCTTGGACAGGATTTCTCTCTACCAGAGTATCCTCCTTCTCCTCTCCTTCCTTGTCTTTGTCTTCTAGCTTTTCTTGCATTGCTTCATAAGCAGGGGTGTTTTGGATTTCAATCTGTTCTTCCTTATCCTGCATCCATCCTACAGGTATTTCTTGAATTGGAAAGGAACACTCTTCACTAGAATCTTTTACCTTGCCTTTAGCTTTATTAACTTCATTTTCTGTAGTAGTCATATCCTCCTCAAAAATGCATTTGAGGGTTGTCTTCCTGCCCCTTCTGTGGTTTGTAATGGGCTCTCCCAATCCATCAACCTGGACTTTTTCCTTATCTTCATCATAACCTTCAATTGTACAACAATTATTAAGAAAAATTCCAAAGCAAGAGGAAGAGTTGCCTGCTTGGAGCCAATTTAGAATATCCTCTTCTTCCTCAAAATCTATTTGGGGTTGATCCTCCGATTCTGTTTCCATGCAAATGCCAACTGCTTGCATCATGCTAGTGTTTCCTTGATTATCTGGGCCCTCTTCTAAATGAATCTGTGTCAGCTCCTGCCCTTTCTTTTGTACCCACATAGTATCCTTGCCCCAATCATGAATGACACTTGCGTGCCTCAGCCATGGTCGTCCAATTAAGAGAGGAAATCCTCCTTCAACCTGGGGTAATCTTAAAACCACAAAATCCAGGATGAATAAATTACCTTGTACTTCAAGTGGAACTTTTGGGATTACTCCCAAGGGCCTTACTTTGCTCTGATCTGCCAAAGTGACAGTGAAATTTGCAGGCCTTGAAGGGTGGAGTCCAATTCTTTTCATTGTATGTTCAGGCATCAAGTTAATGCCAGAACCACCATCCACAATAACTCCTTTAAATTCATGACCCTTGATAGATACTGTCAGCCGAGGACTTTTATAATCTGTAAGGGGTGTTTCCCTTACAATTTTTCCTTCATGTACAACAGCAGTCTTTGCCACCAAACTTGTAGTGGAAGCTTCATCAATTATCTGCAAGAGTTCTGACCTGAACTTCCCATCCATCTTTATTAAATCAAAAATACTAACCTCCTTTTTCATGGACTTGAGTAGTCTGGAGGCTTCTGATTCCTTAGGAGCTTGGGCTCCATTTGACTTATCCAACTCCTCATGAGCCCTGCTGAATGCATGTCCAATGGCATCACTGGTACCTGTGCAGTTTTCCTTTTGCCTTGTGTCTGCACTTGTGGTGGCTAGGTCTTTTGACACACCTTTGTCTCTGTTTAATCCATTAATCAATGATTCTTGACCCATGTCCACTGGAGCCATCCCCTTGCTTCTTGTCTGCACAGTAAAAGAGTCAATTTCTTCTAACTGCACCACCCTGGTAGATGGTGATGGCACCTTAACTTGATTTTCCATTTCTTCTTCCTTCACAGAAATCATTTGGATATGGGGCCCTGATGAAGAGGCTTGATTCTTAGGACAACCATATGTATAATGGTCTCTGGCCTCAGGGCAGTTCCTGCAAGGAGGTGCATTCTCTGGTAGGGTGCACCTACTTTGGTAGTGCCCACATTCTCCGCACCTAAAACAGATTATTGGCCTCCTAGGCCCATTTCCAAAACTATTTCTCTGTCTAGGGTTATAGTTGTTACCTTGATTTTGTGCAGCCATCACATTTGTGGTTGTTGGGGGTCCTCCTTGGGTCCAGTATGTCGTTGCAGGCATTCCTCTTGATTGGCATTCATGGGCCTCATGGCCAATCTTCCTGCATAATTGGCAGGTTACACTTAACAGAGGACACTCACTTACTATATGCCCTTGTTTGCTGCACATGGAACACCAAAGACCACTCTTGATGCCCCCTCCTTTGAGCTCCTGCAACTCCTGTCGCAGCTGAGCTAATTCCTCTGCTTGGGCCTCCTCTTCCTTTTGAAGCTTGAGTGCTTCAATCTCCCTTCTCAATTGAGCCACAGCAGTCTCCTCCTCTTTGTAGGGCTTATTTCTCTTTAAGCCCTCCAACTCCCTCCTCAGCTGGGTCACTGGATCCTCCATCTCTGTACCATATGTTGGTGGTGAAGAAGTTGTCCCATATTGGTGCCTTATTTGCTCCAGTCTTGTGGCCGTGGTGATGAACTCCTCTATGGAGGCTGTAGGTAGCACCAACTCTTTTATTTTGCATTGGGTGACCACAGGTAAAGGTTTGGCTAACCACTTCTTGACAAAGAAGTCGTGTGGTGGATCCGGTAATTTGGCCATTAATGCTTTTGCCCTGGTCACGAATTCGGGGAACTTCTCTCCTGGACCCAACTTCAAGTTTTCCAATTCTTCTATAATGATTTCAGCCGTGTTGCCCTGTTGAAATTGATTCTTAAAGGCCTCTTTCATCATATCCCAAGAGGTAAAGTGATTTTCGGCAAACTGACTAAACCACTTGTCTGCCAGACCTTCCAATGTGGCGGGGAAGAGTATCAAGAAAGCATCTTCCCTACCCATTAGTCCCCTAGTCTTACACAATGAAAGAAATCGTCGAATGTGCTCATCTGGGTCCTCATGGGCTAAACCTCTGAAGGAGGGGAATTTTATGTTTAACCTTGAGAGCAAGATTTCTAGGTCCACCTGTCCAGCCATGCTTCCTACCGAAGAAGTCGACGAAAGTGGACTTGATGATCTTCGGTTCGTCTTTCTTCTTGTCTGCTTACACTTGATTCTCAAGGTTTGTGACCGGGTCGCGGTCATGAGCTACACATAGTCCACTAAAAATGAGACACTTGATAAAAGGATGTACCTTTTGTCCCCCTGGAGTAATATTGTCGACACTGGAATGTTGTCCTCCAATGGCAATATATAGTCTCCTATGCTCAAAGCTCCTTGGAAGTCCCACCGTGCGTGCCAAATTTGTTGGGGGATTCTTTGACAAGAAGGAGTTTGAGGGTTTGTAGGAGAAAATGGAAGGACCAAAAGAAAAAAATACACCTTGAAAGTCTCTGCCTTCGATTGATTACAGTAAGAAAATTACAAGGGTTGAAATACAAGATGCACCAATACCTCTGTGCACAATCCCACAGAGTGCCCAATTACAAGATATCCAAGATTCCAATGTCCTCTTGCTGCCGACCTCCTCTGCAACAGACCTCCACCTGCTTCAAGCTTCTCCTTGTGCACACCTTGCACCAAGCTTCCACAAAGGGGGGAGGAGTGAATACCTGCTGTCGGCAAGCGTACACTGCCAAAGGACCTTGAGATACTTGGGGGAACTCTAGCTTAGCACCCTCTGCGCCAAAATCCTTGGTCACTCTCTATGCACCTTGCACTTCCACTTCTGTGCGACGTACTCTGGTGACCCTTGCACTTCCCTCTCTTGCTCCACTTAGTCTATGCTCTCTTGCTTACTCCAACCTTGGTCCAAGAATGGCTCTCCCTTGATTTGAGTGTGTCGATCACGTACGCTCCTAACTGCAAGTGAATCTTGGTGCTCACTTTGATGTCCCAAGATTGCTCTCACAAGTGGCAGCCAACTACTCACTGTTTTGTCCTGTAGTGACTTTAGTCTAAAACCAAAAATTTTAATGGGGGGCCATACTTTCACCTGTGCGTACACTTTGCCGCTTCACATGCCTTCACATTTCCTTTTAATTCTTCACTTTTGCACATAAGGGGGGTTCACCTGAACCTTCCAAAACACTTTAAAACACACTTTGAACCTTAGGGAAATTAGAGAAAGTACCTCTGCAACCTGCAACCTATTTTCTCCAATTTACCCTTTGTGGATAATTCATTGTGCACTACCTGTGCACTTTGACACCTGCACTTTGACTTTGCACCTATTGACTTTGACCTTTGACCTTGTAGACTTTGACCAGTTGACTTTGACCGTTGACTTTGACTGCAGTTGACTTTGACCAACATGACTTTTATGGGCTCAACAATAGGTAACAATCAATTGAGGAACTAATGGACCTCGAAATTTCAAGTACTGTGAGGTGTATCTTAAGAAAAAACTAAAAATTAAATTGATATACATAGAAAATTATAATATAAAGAACAAATCAAAATAGGCAAAGGAAACACACACACACACACACACACACACACACACACACACATATATATATATATATATATATATATATATATATATATATATATATATATATATATATATATATATATATATATATATATATATATATATATATATATATATATATATATATATATATATATATATATATATATATATACATATACTAAAGAGGATATGGTATTGTACCATATCCTCTTTTGTGAATATATATTCGATTTGGATGAGATATCCTCATCTAGATAATATGCCATAATTGAAGGCTACATGATGAAAAAGATTGTGCATCAATATTCTACTACGTACGGGATAGATTTCATGCATTAAAAATGACAAATCTTGGAGTATTACATACAATGAACTAGAAGACACTTCTTCCTCCTACCTCCATGGTGTTTAATATTAAA
>CM035425.1:119585258-119590258 GCA_020310875.1 Ceratopteris richardii | reverse complement strand
GACCACTTGTATGCTAGAAGTCGATGCCAGGCATCGACTTTATGCTCAAACTCGATGCCAGGCATCGAGTTGCTCCACAAACTTCATATTTTTAAAAGATTCAACAATAGTTAACACACAGAGAATGAAAAAATGACTTATCAGCCAAGATTCGATGCCAGGCATCGAATTGCTCAGAAAACTTGAACTTTTGAATTCATCACACAGTAGGTAATCATGGAGATGATGGAGAGAGGCTCATACACAGAACTTTACTCAGTTCTTCTCATAACTATAAAAAACTCAAAAGTTTTACAGATGCTTTCTCACTCAGAGAAGCCCGACTATTCTCAGTCGTACAAAAATGAGTTCTTCTCACTTTCTCATTGTCTTCCTCCTTCTTCTTCTCATCGCGTCAGTTAATACTAACTAACTTATATAGATTTTCTCATTCCCGTGATTTTTAAAAAACTTCTAGAACTAAAGTGAACTAACTTTACAAGTATGATACACTTGTGAATTTGTCCCTTCACATAGGCATGGGGTTTTCTTTCTAAGATTTGACCTTCAAATATATGTCTAATTAGTGATTGTTTCTCCAACAGCTCCCCCTCAATCACTAATTGACATTCCCTGTTTCTTCATATCTTCTTCTTTTCTTTTACTCCTGCCATGCTTTTGAATTTGCTGGTCTTCACACCATCCAAGCTCTTTGTCATTATGTCTGCTAACTGATCTTTAGTAGAAATGTATTCCACTTCAATCTCCTTCTCCATTACCTTTTCTCTAAGAAAATGATATTGGATCTCTATGTGCTTTGTCCTTGCATGAAATACTGGATTTGCTGCAAGATAAAGTGAACTTATATTATCTCCATGTATTGTAGGTGTACCTTGATCAATGCCTAAGCTCTTGAACAATGTCTGCATCCATATGACTTCCTTAGCTGCTTCCACAAGTCCTTTGTACTCTGCTTCAGTTGATGATAATGCTACTGTATGTTGTTTCTTTGAACACCAACTTACAAGCTTATCACCAATGTATATCATGTAACCATGAGTTGATCTTCTGTCATCCTGGTTACCTGCCCAGTCTGAGTCACTGTAGGCTCTCAACTTCAAATCTGATGTAAAAGGATAATATAATCCTTCGTTTATAGTTCCTTTGATATATCTGAGAACTCTTTGACCTGCAATCCAATGTGGGTCCTTTGGACAATGCATGAATTGTGACAAAACTCCCACTGCATAACTAAGATCAGGTCTTGTTAGTGTAGCATAAATCAAACTACCCACAAGAGATTGATACTTCCTCATATCTTTGTAGTCTGCACCATCATATTTACTGAGCTTGTGATTAACTTCAAGTGGAGTTGAAGCTTCTCTGCAATTTTCCATATCAAACTTCTTCAATAAATTCAGAAGATACCTTTCTTGTGACACATATATGCCATGATCTGTATAAGTAACTTCCATTCCAAGAAAGTATGATAACTTTCCTAGGTCACTGATCTTGAATTCTTTTTCAAGTAATCTCTTTACCTCCTTGATTCCTTCATCTGAAGTACCTGTGATTATAATGTCATCTACATAAATACAAATGTAGATTGTACCTTCTTCTGTTCTTTTGATAAGTAGACTTGAATCTGCTTTTGAACTTTGATATCCAAGATCATTGAGATACTTCACCAGTCTATAGTTCCAAGCTCTTGGAGCTTGCTTCAATCCATACAATGCTCTTCTCAACCTGCAAACAAAATTTGGATACCTGGAATCTATAAACCCTTGAGGTTGTTCCATGTATACCTCATCTGATATGTATCCATTCAAGAATGCATTTTTTATATCCAATTGACTTAGGGTCCATCCTTTTGAAGCTGCAATAGCAATGATTGTCCTTATAGTTGACATCTTAGCTACGGGACTGAATGTCTCATCATAATCTATGCCATAGGTCTGGGCATAGCCTTTCACCACCAATCTAGCTTTGTATCTGGCTATACTTCCATCTGCAAGCTTCTTCACTTTATAAATCCATTTATTTCCAATTACTTTCTTACCATTTGGTTTAGGAACAAGTTCCCATGTCTTGTTCTCCTCTAGTGCATTGAACTCTTCCTTCATTGCTTCTTCCCATTGCTTCTTACCTTTAGCTTCATCATAGTTCTGAGGTTCTTCATCATCTTTCACCATATATGCATAGTTCTTCTGAGTTATGTAAGAAGTATCATAAGAATACCTTTCTGGTTGTCTTCTAGTCCTGCTTGACCTTCTTGGTTCACATTCTTCATAAGTTTCTGGATACACTTCTTCATCAAATATAGGAGCTTCTTCATTCCTTCTTGTTAATCCACTTCTGGATGTACTTGCTTGCATATAGTCTTCATCTCTATTCACCTGCACAATTGATTTTCCTTTCTCACATCTTCTTACCTCTTCTTCAAATTCTTCAGCTGTATGACTTTGATCTGCATACCAACTTTTCTGTTCATCAAATGTAACATCTCTAGAAACAATAAATTGTTTGGTTAGAGGATTCCACAATCTGTAACCCATCTGCTTTTCATCATAACCAATGAACACATATTTTTCTGCCTTTGGTTCAAGTTTATGCCTAAGTTGTGATGGCACATAAGCATATGCAATTGATCCAAACACTCTACAATGATCTAGTGTTGGTTTCTTACCCCACCAAGCTTCATATGGAGTCATTCCATTCAGAGCTGCACATGGTAATCTATTCACAAGATATGTAGCTGTATTTACAGCCTCAGCCCAAAGATAATTTGGACAGTTCTTCTCCTTTAGCATAGCTCTAGCAAACTCAACCAAAGTCCTGTTCCTTCTTTCTGCTACACCATTTTGTTGTGGTGTATACCTGCAAGTTATTTCTCTCTTAATACCTACATTCCAAAGATAATCATTGAACTCTTGGGAGAAATATTCTCTCCCTCCATCAGACCTCAGTCTCTTAAGCTTTTGACCTGTGACTCTCTCTGCATATGCATGAAAATGCTTGAAAGCTCCAAACACTTCTGATCTTTCCTTCAAAACATATAATGTTATCCATCTTGTAGCATCATCAATGAAAAGAACATAGTACCTTGAGCCACTGGTAGATCCTTCTTTTGTTGGTCCCCATACATCTGTATGAATGAGCTCAAGTACTCCATCATGTTTGAATCCTTTCTTTTGAAATGGTAACCTGTGTGCTTTACCCATTTGACATGCTTCACATTTATAAACCATATGTTGACTTTGCACATTTGGTAATCCTAGTACAGACTGATTAGCAACCATAGCTTTAATTCCTCTTTCATTGAAATGACCTAATCTCTTATGCCAGAGATCAAGTTCTGTAATCACTGCTTCACCATGTGTGAGCAAAGCTTGACCAATGTTCCCTTGCACTCTTAAAGTAAAGAGTCTACCTTCTTTCTTACCAGAGACAATCTGATTATATCCATTCTCTGGATCTTCCACAAATACTCCTTCATTTGTAAACCTGACTTGAAAACCTTTTTCAACTATCTGTCCCACACTAATCAAGTTTTTAGGTATTGTAGGAACATACAAAACATTGGTTAGCAAATCTGCTCCACTCTTGCATTTCACTTTTCCAATTGAATGTACACTATGTCTTGTATTATCACCAGTTTGAACTGTGTGACTAGAAATGCCTTTTTCCAAATCTGACATCAATTCTATGTTTCCTGACAAATGATTAGAACATCCAGAGTCAATGTAAAATACCTTTAGATCTTCTTTGTCTGATGTGCTGATTGAATTCATCATCAATGATGTATGACTTTCATTCTGTGTGTCATTTGCATAGTTGTAGTAGGTGGTGTTGTAGGATTGATTCTGTCCCCAACTTCTTCCTCCACCTCTACCATAGCCTCCTCTTTGACTTTGTCTACCTCTTTGAAAATTACTTTGATATCTTCCACCTCGACCTCTGCTATTGTTGTTTTGATTCTGGTTTGATCCTTGTTGGTTGTGCCAACAGTCATGAGCCAAATGATTACTCAATCCACAGATCCAGCAAGCCTTTTTGTTGTTATTTTGATTACCTCTTCCTCTTCCAAAACCTCTTGCTCTTCCTCTGCCAGTGCCTTTACCTCTTGCATAATAAGCTTGAGAATTAGACTCCTCTTCATCCTTTGCTTTACCTTTATCTCCTTTCTTCTTATTCTTCATGTACATTGCAGAACTTTGACCTTTATCTCCATCTCCCTTCAAGTCTTGCTCATATGTGAGCATCAAACCAAGCAACTGGTTCAAATCTGGAACATAATGATTTAATGAAAGTTCTGTTGATAAGACAAAAGGTTTCCACCTTTCATCCCCTCTCAAGCCTGCAAGTAGTTGAGCAATCAATCTGTGATCTTCAACATCTTCATCTATGGATCCAAGACTATCTGCTAGATCCTTCATCTTAGTGACATAATCACTAATGGTTTGACTTGGCTTCTTCTTGAATGTTGTAAACTCTGACCATAGACTTGCTTTCCGTGCTTTAGTAGTGCTTTGGAAATGATATTCCAATGCATTCCATATATCTTCTGATGATTCCAATCCTCTGATGTGTGGTAGCAAATGATCTGAGATTGTATTGTAGATGTAGGCTTTTGCACTTGCATCCTTCTTCTGCCAATGCTTTAAAGCATCAAGTTCCTCTTTCTTTGGTCGGCTTTCATCTTCAAATACTGGCTTCTCTTCTTCACCTGTTACATATACCATGAGATCCTTACTCATAAGTAAGGCTTCCATTCTCATTACCCATGCGGGGTAATTATCTCTGTCCAGTTTGTCAATGGAGATATGATCTGCCATAGTTCTTTCCTTCTGCTGCAACCTGTGAGCTTAAAGGATAAAGGATAATACCTTTTGAAGTTCTTTGTGTATGAGGATACTTCGAAAGTAATCTTTTGATGCCTTGTGTCTTCAAATGCTTCACCTTTCAAACTTTAATGGAAAACTTTACAAAACTTCTCGTACCTTTGTCGTCTTCTGCTCTCG
>CM035425.1:119556889-119559389 GCA_020310875.1 Ceratopteris richardii | reverse complement strand
ACTTCTCTTTATGAATAGAGAAGTGTCTGCCTTACTAATTACAAATCCTTGGTCTAGGAGGTAGGTGGTCAATCTGTAATTCCATGCTCTAGGTGCCTGCTTCAAACCATACAGAGCCTTCTTCAATTTACAAACATAATGTACCTTTGTTGGATCTTCATAGCCAGGTGGTTGTGACATGTAGACTTCTTCAGATATCCATCCATTCAAGAATGCATTCTTCACATCCAATTGGTACATATTCCAATTTTTGGATGCAGCTACACTCACCATAACTCTGATAGTTGGCATCTTGGCCACAGGAGAAAATGTCTCCTCATAATCAATGCCTTGGGTTTGTGCAAAACCCTTGGCTACCAACCTAGCTTTGTACCTGTTTATTGTTCCATCTGAATTCTTCTTTAGTTTGTAGATCCACCTGGATCCTATCACCTTCATAGAGTCCTTCTTGGGTACCAAGTCCCAAGTATCACTTTCCTTGAGAGCTTCTATCTCTTCATCCATGGCTTCTCTCCATTCTGGTTTAGTAATTGCTTCTTCATAGGTACCTGGTTCTTCATTCAACAAGTCTTTTGCAAGATATACAGAATGTTTAGTTACAAGTGATGTGTCATACCCAAATCTGATAGGCTTCTTCTTTTCTCTCTGAGATCTCCTCATTGCTTGAGTTGAAGTTTCTGGCTTATCTTCTAATTGCTTCATCTTCATCTTTCCTTTGGACTTCCAAGCCTTGAACTCTTCAAGGTTTATTGTATCATCATCATCTGAGCTTGAATCTTCTTGCTGAGTTGGTTCTTCCTTAGTGAGCTTTGGGAAATCTTCTTCCATGTCATAGGGTAGACTCACTTTCCTGCATTCATTCTCATACCATGAGTCATTCTCATCAAATATGACATCTCTGCTTACCTTGAACCCTTTGTTTGTTGGGTTGTAGAATCTGTATCCCTTTTGGTTCAAATCATAACCAATGAAGATACATTTTTCAGCCTTAGGGTCTAGCTTACCCCTTACCTGTGAGGGAATATGCACATATGCCACACAACCAAAGATTTTGCAATGATCCAGAGAGGGTCTCTTACCATGCCAAGCTTCATATGGTGTCATGCCATCAAGTGATTTGGATGGCAACCTATTGATGAGATAAGTGGCAGTGGATACACTCTCTGCCCAAAGATAATTTGGCAACTTTTTTTCATTAAGCATAGACCTAGCTGTTTCCACAATGAGTCTATTCCTTCTTTCAGCTACCCCATTTTGTTCAGGTGAGTACCTTGTAGTAATCTCCCTTTTGATGCCTCTTTCCTGCAAGAAATCTTCAAACTCATTGGAGAAGTACTCTCCTCCACCATCTGACCTTAGCCTCTTCAAGCTTCTACCTGTTTGATTTTCAACAAGTGCAAGATACCTCTTGAAACAATTAAACACTTCATCTTTGTGCTTCATAAAGTATAAAATGGTCCACCTGCTATAGTCATCAATGAAGGACACATAATACCTTGAACCAGAAATGGAAGGGTCCTTGCTAGGTCCCCAAACATCTGTGTGTACCAAGTCTAGGTAGTCTTCATGCATGAAACCTTTCCTTGAGTAGGGTAATCTGTGAGACTTACCAAATTGACATGATCCACATTTGTAAATCATGTGTTGCTTGGATACATTAGGTATTCCAAGCACACATTGATCCCTGCACATTTGCTTAAGAGTCCTTTCACCTATGTGCCCTAATCTCTTATGCCATATCTCTAACTCTGAAAGTGTCTGATCCTTGTAATTATATAAAGCAATGTTTTTTGTATCTTCTAGCTCAAATGTAAATAATCTACCTGATTTCTCCCCTTTGGCTATCCTTCTGAATCCATGTCTTGGGTCCTCCACATATGCTCCATGTTGTGTAAATCTGACCTGCAAACCTTTCTCCACAATCTGACCAACACTCATTAGATTCTTGGTGATTGTTGGTACATAGAGTACCCTGCTCAATAGGTTTTGGTTACCATCACGTCTTCACATTACCAATCTTAACAACAGAATGTTTAGTGTCATCACCTGTTTGTACCTGATGTTTGCCCTTGGGCTCTTCCAAATCAGAAAGTAGTGCCACATTGCCAGCTACATGGTTAGAACATCCTGAGTCAATGTAAAATAAATGATCATCATTTGTACCTATCTTGGAGGTCATATTCATGATCAATAGGGAGTCATCTTGCTCCTCTGTGTAGTTGTTGTAGTCTCTTCTATTTCTGAATCCACCTTGGTAGTTACCATTGTGGTTGTTGTTGTAGTTGTTGTTGTATTGGTTGTTGTACCCATTGTAGCTTTGATGTTGGTTGAATCTGCCTCTCCCTTGAGAGTATCCACCTCTTGAGTAGCCTCTTCCTCTCTGATTCTTATAGTTCTTGTAGCATTCATCTGTGGTATGATTGGACAATCCACAAATGTTGCATGGTGATGAGTTGTAGGGTCTCCCCCTACCTGACTTACCTCCTCTGCCTCTTCCTCT
>CM035425.1:119539389-119544389 GCA_020310875.1 Ceratopteris richardii | reverse complement strand
ACTGACCGCGACTTTTTCACTTCATCTTTTATAGGAGTTTTTTGATCATTTGAATTTGAAATTCAAACTAAGGCTCCCTAGAATCTCTCCTCTAAAAGTAGGGAGATATTCTCTACATTACATCATTCAAATTTCCACGACTTATGAGGTAGGTAAGTAATTACATGAGATGCCAAGTCATAAACACTTTTACAAGGGGTAAAAGATAATAACTCATAAGTATGAGTTCCTATGCCTTATCCTTCATGAAGTGATATCCTTCGAGGGTTCCAAATCCATCTTCAAAGTTCCAATGTTTCAAGCCAATGTGTGAAGGCTTGATATGCACCAACAGCTCCCCCTCAAGCCAAACACTTTGGCTTAAGTCTTCTCTTTCATTCTTCAATCACTTCCTGCAATCCAATCATAGATTTGAATCTGCATAACTTGTTTCCATCCAATGCCTTTGTAAGTAAATCTGCACATTGCATATTAGTAGACACATATGTCAATTGAATCTCTTTGCTAAGTAACTTCTCTCTCACATAGTGGTAATGAACCTCTATGTGTTTGGTTCTGGCATGATAAATTGGATTTGCTGCAAGGTGAAGAGAGCTAGTGTTGTCTCCAAAGATAATAGGTTGTCTTGTGTGTAGACCTAACTCTGTATATAGAAGCTTCAACCAGATAGCTTCTTGAGTGGCATTGGCAAGCCCTCTATACTCTGCTTCAGTGGATGACAATGCCACTGTAGGTTGCTTCTTAGCTGACCAAGAAATAGGCTTATCTCCTACAAAACAAATATATCCTGAGGTGCTTCTCCTATCATCCTTGCATCCTGCCCAATCTGCATCTGAGTAAACTTTAATGTCAATATCTGATGTATATGGAAAGTACAAACCATGACTTTGAGTTCCCTTGAGGTACTTCAAGATCTTCTTTGCTGCCTCTACGTGAGGTACTCTTGGTTTATGCATGAATTGACTAAGCACACTAACTCCATATGCTATGTCAATTCTTGTCAAGGTAGCATAGTTCAAACTACCTACCATACTTTGGTATCCTGTAATGTCCTTGATTTCTTCCCCTTCATGAGCACTTAGCTTTAGATTAACCTCCATTGGAGTAGTAGATACCTTAGCATCCTGCAAGCCAAACTTCTTGACCATATCCTGTACATACTTCTTTTGAGTGATGTAGATACCTGAATCTGTGTAGAACAATTCAAGACCTAAGAAATACTTTAATAGTCCAAGATCAGTGATCTTGAATTCTTTCATCATTTGTCCTTTGATGTGTCTAATCCCATTGACATCATTACCTGTAATGATAATGTCATCAACATACACACATAAGTAGATTACCTCTGTACTACTTCTCTTTATGAATAGAGAAGTGTCTGCTTTGCTCATCACAAATCCTTGGTCTAGGAGGTAGGTGGTCAATCTGTAATTCCATGCTCTAGGTGCCTGCTTTAAACCATACAGAGCCTTCTTCAATTTACAAACATGATTTACCTTATTGGGATCTTCATAGCCAGGTGGTTGTGACATGTAGACTTCTTCAGATATCCATCCATTCAAGAATGCATTCTTCACATCCAATTGGTACATGTTCCAATTTTTGGATGCAGCTACACTCACCAATACTCTGATAGTTGGCATCTTGGCCACAGGAGAAAATGTCTCCTCATAATCAATGCCTTGGGTTTGTGCAAAACCCTTGGCTACCAACCTAGCTTTGTACCTGTTTATTGTTCCATCTGAATTCTTCTTTAGTTTGTAGATCCATCTGGATCCTATCACCTTCATAGAGTCCTTCTTGGGTACCAAGTCCCAAGTATCACTTTCCTTGAGAGCTTCTATCTCTTCATTCATGGCTTCTCTCCATTCTGGTTTGGTAATTGCTTCTTCATAGGTACCTGGTTCTTCATTCAACAAGTCTTTTGCAAGATATACAGAATGTTTAGTTACAAGTGATGTGTCATACCCAAATCTGATAGGCTTCTTCTTTTCTCTTTGAGATCTCCTCATTGCTTGAGTAGAAGTTTCTGGCTTATCCTCTAATTGCTTCATCTTCATCTTTCCTTGGGACTTCCAAGCCTTGAACTCTTCAAGGTTTATTGTATCATCATCTGAGCTTGAATCTTCTTGCTGAGTTGGCTCTTCCTTGGTAAGCTTTGGAAAATCTTCTTCCATGTCATAGGGTAGACTCACTTTCCTGCATTCATTCTCATACCAAGAGTCATTTTCATCAAATATGACATCTCTGCTTACCTTGAACCCTTTGTTTGTGGGGTTGTAGAATCTGTATCCCTTTTGGTTCAAATCATAACCAATGAAGATACATTTTTCAGCCTTGGATCTAGCTTTCCTCTTACCTGTGAGGGAATATGCACATATGCTACACAACCAAAGATTTTACAATGATCCAGAGAGGGTCTCTTACCATGCCAAGCTTCATATGGTGTCATGCCATCAAGTGATTTGGATGGCAACCTATTGATGAGATAAGTGGCAGTGGATACACTCTCTGCCCATAGGTAATTTGGCAACTTTTTCTCATTAAGCATAGACCTAGCTGTTTCTACTATAAGTCTATTCCTTCTTTCTGCTACCCCATTTTGTTCAGGTGAATACCTTGTAGTGATCTCCCTTTTGATGCCTCTTTCCTGCAAGAAATCTTCAAACTCATTGGAGAAGTATTCTCCTCCACCATCTGACCTTAGCCTCTTCAAGCTTCTACCTGTTTGATTTTCAACAAGTGCAAGATACCTCTTGAAACAATTAAACACTTCATCTTTGTGCTTCATAAAGTATAAAATGGTCCACCTGCTATAGTCATCAATGAAGGACACATAATACCTTGAACCAGAAATGGAAGGGTCCTTGCTAGGTCCCCAAACATCTGTGTGTACCAAATCTAGGTAGTCTTCATGCATGAAACCTTTCCTTGAGTAGGGTAATCTGTGAGACTTACCAAATTGACATGATCCACATTTGTAAATCATGTGTTGCTTGGATACATTAGGTATCCCAAGCACACATTGATCCCTGCACATTTGCTTTAGAGTTCTTTCTCCTATGTGCCCTAATCTCTTGTGCCATATCTCTAACTCTGAAAGTGTCTGATCCTTATAATTATACAAAGCAATATTCTTGGTGTCTTCTAGCTCAAATGTAAACAATCTACCTGATTTCTCCCCTTTGGCTATCCTTCTGAATCCATGTTTTGGATCCTCCACATATGCTCCATGTTGTGTGAATCTGACCTGCAAACCTTTCTCCACAATCTGACCAACACTCATTAAATTCTTAGTTATTGTTGGTACATAGAGTACCCTGCTCAATAGATTCTGGTTACCATCACATGTCTTCACATTTCCAATTTTGACAACAGAGTGTTTAGTGTCATCACCTGTTTGTACCTGATGTTTTCCCTTGGGCTCTTCCAAATCAGAAAGTAGTGCCACATTGCCAGCTACATGGTTAGAACATCCTGAGTCAATGTAAAATAAATGATCATCATTTGTACCTATCTTGGAGGTCATATTCATGATCAATAGGGAGTCATCTTGCTCCTCTGTGTAGTTGTTGTAGTCTCTCCTATTTCTGAATCCACCTTGGTAGTTTCCATTGTGGTTGTTGTTGTAGTTGTTGTTGTATTGGTTGTTGTATCCATTGTAGCTTTGATGTTGGTTGAATCTGCCTCTCCCTTGAGAGTATCCACCTCTTGAGTAGCCTCTTCCTCTCTGATTTTTGTACTTCTTGTAGCATTCATCTGTGGTATGATTAGACAATCCACAAATGTTGCATGGTGATGAGTTGTAGGGTCTCCCCCTACCTGACTTACCTCCTCTGCCTCTTCCTCTAGATGACCTACCTCTTCCTGCATAATTAGCTTGAGAGGTAGAGCCTTCTTCATCCTGTTTCTTCTTGCCTTTATCTTTAACCTTTTTTTCAGTATAGAGAGCAGAGGGATTATTACCTTTTGATTGATCTCCAGCCTTTGTAAACTTTGCTTCATGTGTAAATAGTTGGCCCATGAGTGTTGTGAGATCAGGGGTATGCATGTCCATATAGAGGTCCATTGCAGTGGTGAAACTTTCCCACTTATCATCTGCCTTGAGTCCATTTGTCACTTGCCTGACTATTTGCTCCTCTTCAATTTCCTCTCCAATGCTTGCTAGTTGGTCTGCCACATGTTTAATCTTTGTCACATACTTTGAGACTGATTGCTTGGGCTGCTTCCTAAGGGTTGTGAACTCAATCCACAATTGATTCTTCCTAGCCCTTGTGTTGGAAGAAAAGTAGTTTGACAAGGTTTCCCAAGTCTCTTGGGAAGTCTTACAGTTCCTTACATGTGGTAAAAGAAAGTCAGATATAGAGTTTAAGAGATAAGACCTTGCCAAAGCATCCTTTGCACACCATTGGTTGAGCCTTTCATGTTCATCCTTTGTGGGTAGTCCTCTAGTCTTGAATGAGGGCAACTCCTCATCTCCTGATATGTCTCCAAATAGACTTCTCCCTTGTAGATAGGTCTTCATTCTTAATGACCAAGCCTGGTAATTATTTCTGTCCAATTTGTCAATGAATGAAGGGAAACCATCACCCATAATTACCTTCTTTGCTCTGATACCACTGTTGGGAGTGATGGTTGGATGCACTGAGGAAATCAGTTGCTGCAAAACCTGCTTCACACCTGCCCTCTTTTCTCTTCAGATATGCTTAGTACACTTGCTTAGCTTCCAAATGACACAAAGAAACCATATATGTACTTTGAAAATGGTTTGGGTAATGATCAAACCAAAACAGATAACTTGGTACTTCAAGAATCAAGAAAAACTTTCTATTCCTGTAGTGATACCTGCTCAGACTTTTACTCAGTGTGACCAGCACACTTAAAATTGGAACAATTCCTTTTGGGAGTATTAAAGTACCTTAGTAAGCTACCAATCACAAGTGGAATCACTTCAATTGATAAACTATGCACTGAGAAATAAGTTTAGCAAAATTCTATTT
>CM035425.1:119524389-119534389 GCA_020310875.1 Ceratopteris richardii | reverse complement strand
CCATGATTTTGAGTTCCCTTCAAGTACTTCAAGATCTTCTTTGCTGCCTCTAGGTGAGGTACTCTAGGTTTGTGCATGAATTGACTAAGCACACTTACTCCATATGCTATGTCAATTCTTGTCAAGGTAGCATAGTTCAAACTACCCACCATACTTTGATATCCTGTAATGTCTTTGATTTCTTCTCCTTCATGAGCACTTAGCTTTTGATTAACCTCCATTGGAGTAGTAGATACCTTAGCATCCTGCAAACCAAACTTCTTGACCATATCCTGTACATACTTCTTTTGAGTAATGTATATACCAGAGTTTGTGTAGATCAATTCAAGACCTAGAAAATATTTTAGTAATCCAAGATCACTAATCTTGAATTCTTTCATCATCTGTCCTTTGATGTGTCTAATCCCATTGACATCATTCCCTGTAATGATGATGTCATCAACATAAACACATAAGTAGATTACCTCTGTGCTACTTCTCTTTATGAATAGAGAAGTGTCTGCTTTGCTCATCACAAATCCTTGGTCTTGGAGGTAGGTGGTCAATCTGTAGTTCCATGCTCTAGGTGCCTGCTTCAATCCATACAGAGCCTTCTTTAATTTACAAACATAATGTACCTTTCTTGGATCTTCATAGCCAGGTGGTTGTGACATGTAGACTTCTTTAGATATCCATCCATTTAGGAATGCATTCTTCACATCCAATTGGTACATGTTCCAATTCTTGGATGCAGCTACACTCACCAAAACTCTGATAGTTGGCATCTTTGCCACAGGAGAAAATGTCTCCTCATAATCAATGCCTTGGGTTTGTGCAAAACCCTTGGCTACCAACCTAGCTTTGTACCTGTTAATTGTTCCATTTGAATTCTTCTTCAATTTGTAGATCCATCTGGATCCTATTACCTTCATAGTATCCTTCTTGGGTACCAAGTCCCAAGTATCACTCTCTTGCAGGGCTTCTATCTCCTCATCCATGGCTTCTCTCCATTCTGGCTTTGTAATTGCTTCTTCATAGGTACCTGGTTCTTCATTCAACAAGTCTTTTGCAAGATATACAGAATGTTTAGTTACAAGTGATGTGTCATACCCAAATCTGATAGGTTTCTTCTTCTCTCTCTGAGATCTTCTCATAGCTTGAGTAGAAGTTTCTGCCTTGTCCTCCAATTGCTTCATCTTCATCTTTCCTTTGGATTTCCAAGCCTTGAACTCTTCAAGGTTGATGGTATCATCATCTAAGCTTGAATCTTCTTGCTGAGTTGGCTCTTCCTTGGTAAGCTTTGGAAAATCTTCCTCCATGTCATAGGGTAGACTCACTTTCCTGCATTCATTCTCATACCATGAGTCATTCTCATCAAATATGACATCTCTGCTTACCTTGAAGCCTTTGTTTGTGGGGTTGTAGAATCTGTATCCCTTTTGGTTCAAATCATAACCAATGAAGATACATTTCTCTGCCTTTGGGTCTAGCTTCCCTCTTACCTGTGAGGGAATATGCACATATGCAACACACCCAAAGATTTTACAATGATCCAGAGAGGGTCTCTTACCATGCCAAGCTTCATATGGAGTCATGCCATCAAGTGATTTGGATGGCAACCTATTGATGAGGTAAGTGGCAGTGGACACACTCTCTGCCCATAAATAATTTGGCAACTTTTTCTCATTGAGCATAGACCTAGCTGTTTCCACTATAAGTCTATTCCTTCTTTCTGCTACCCCATTTTGTTCAGGTGAATATCTGGTAGTGATCTCTCTCTTGATGCCTCTTTCCTGCAAGAAATCTTCAAACTCATTGGAGAAATACTCTCCTCCACCATCTGACCTTAGCCTCTTCAAGCTTCTACCTGTTTGATTCTCAACAAGTGCAAGATACCTCTTGAAACAATTAAACACTTCATCTTTATGCTTCATAAAGTATAAAATGGTCCACCTGCTATAGTCATCAATAAAGGACACATAATATCTTGAACCAGAAATGGAAGGGTCCTTGCTAGGTCCCCAAACATCTGTGTGTACCAAGTCTAGGTAGTCTTCATGCATGAAACCTTTTCTTGAGTAGGGTAATCTGTGAGACTTACCAAATTGACATGATCCACATTTGTAAATCATGTGTTGCTTGGATACATTAGGTATCCCAAGCACACATTGATCCCTGCACATTTGCTTGATAGTCCTTTCACCTATGTGCCCTAGTCTTTTATGCCATATCTCTAACTCTGAAAGTGTCTGATCCTTATAATTATACAAAGCAATGTTTTTTGTATCTTCTAGCTCAAATGTAAATAATCTACCTGATTTCTCCCCTTTGGCTATCCTTCTGAATCCTTGTTTTGGGTCCTCCACATATGCTCCATGTTGTGTGAATCTGACCTGCAAACCTTTCTCCACAATCTGACCAACACTCATCAAATTCTTAGTTATTGTTGGTACATAGAGTACCCTGCTTAATAGGTTCTGATTACCATCACATGTCTTCACATTTCCAATTTTGACCACAGAGTGTTTAGTGTCATCACCTGTTTGTACTTGATGTTTGCCCTTGGGCTCTTCCAAATCAGAAAGTAATGCCACATTGCCAGCTACATGGTTAGAACATCCTGAGTCAATGTAAAATAAATGATCATCATTTGTACCTATCTTGGAGGTCATGTTCATGATCAATAAGGAGTCATCTTGCTCCTCTGTGTAGTTGTTGTAGTCTCTTCTGTTTCTGAATCCACCTTGGTAGCTTCCATTGTGGTTGTTGTTGTAATTGTTGTTGTATTGGTTGTTGTACCCATTGTAGCTTTGATGTTGGTTGAATCTGCCTCTTCCTTGAGAGTATCCACCTCTTGAGTAGCCTCTTCCTCTCTGATTTTTGTAGTTCTTGTAGCATTCATCTGTGGTATGATTGGACAACCCACAGATGTTGCATGGTGATGAGTTGTAGGATCTCCCCCTACCTGACTTACCTCCTCTGCCTCTTCCTCTAGATGACCTACCTCTCCCTGCATAATTGGCTTGAGAGGTAGAGCCTTCTTCATCCTGTTTCTTCTTGCCTTTATCTTTAACTTTCTTATCAGTAAAGAGAGCAGAGGGGTTATTACCTTTTGATTGATCTCCAGCTTTGGTGAACTTTGCTTCATGTGTAAATAGTTGGCCCATGAGTGTTGTGAGATCAGGGGTATGCATGTCCATGTAGAGGTCCATTGCAGTGGTGAAACTTTCCCACTTATCATCTGCCTTGAGTCCATTTGTCACTTGCCTGACTATTTGCTCCTCTTCAATTTCCTCTCCAATGCTTGCTAGTTGGTCTGCCACATCTTTGATCTTTGTCACATAATCTGAGACTGATTGCTTGGGCTGCTTCCTCAGTGTTGTGAACTCTATCCATAATTGGTTCTTTCTAGCCCTTGTGTTGGAAGAAAAGTAATTTGACAAGGTTTCCCAAGTCCCTTGGGAAGTCTTACAGTTTCTTACATGAGGTAAAAGAAAGTCAGATATAGAGTTTAAGAGATAAGACCTTGCCAAAGCATCCTTTGCACACCACTGGTTAAGTCTTTCATGCTCATCCTTTGTAGGTAGTCCCCTAGTCTTGAATGAGGGCAACTCCTCATCTCCTGATATGTATCCAAATAGACTTCTCCCTTGTAGATAGGTCTTCATTCTCAATGACCAAGCTTGATAGTTGTTTCTGTCCAATTTGTCAATGAATGAAGGGAAACCATCACCCATGATTACCTTCTTTTTGCTCTGATACCACTGTTGAGAGTGATGGATGGATGCACTCAGGAAATCAGTTGGTGCTGCAAAACCTGCTTCACACCTGCCCTCTTTTCTCTTCTGATATGCTTAGTACACAAGCTTAGCTTCCTAATGGCATAAAGAAACCATATATGTGCTTTGGAAATGATTTGGGTAATGACCAAATCAAAACAGATAACTTGGTACTTCACAAATCAAGCAAAACCTTCTATTCCTGTAATGATACCTGTTCAGACTTTTACTCAGTGTGTCCAGCACACTTAAAATTGGCACAATTCCTTTTGGGAGTATCAATATACCTTAGTAAGCTACCAATCACAAGTGGAATCACTTCAATTGATAAACTATGCACTGAGAAATAAGTTTAGCAAAATTATAATCACCCCCGACTTTTCAGGAACTCTGCAGACAAATACCAGTGTGCACCTCGACTCGATTTTCTCCCAATTGGCGGAATGGAATCCTTTGAAATTTTGTAGTAGACTTTGAGCTGGTTCCAATGAGCTATAGAACACTTGATTTGGTTCAGTAGATCCAGAGCAATGCTTCTTTGAAGTTGACAGACTTGGAGTAGGTGACTCAGACAAAACAGAGATGATGAATGTATACTTCTATTGATATATGTGTTTGTACAATCTCATTAGCTTGCCAAGCAGAGCTAAATGAGGTAGTGTGATGTTGGGTATAGAGTAGCCCTCACACACAATGAGTTACAAGGAAAATATGCCTCGGGGAGTTAGCTAAAAGTGAGAGTGTGACCCGCGACTTTTTCAGTACATCCTTTATAGGAGTTTGATCTTCATTTGAATTTGAAATTCAAACTTAGGCTCCCTTGAATCTCTCCTCTAAAAGTAGGGAGATATTCTCTCAATCTCAACATTCAAAAATCCACGACTCTAGTGGTAGGTAAGTGACTTAAAGTGATTACAACCAAATGACAAGTCACTTAGACTTTTACAAGGGGTAAGAAGTAGAAACACATAAGCATATGTTCATGTGAGCTTTGCTTTAAGTGATGCCTTGATAAAAAACTTTATCCATGCTAATCTTCCTTAAGTCCAAGGGTCCAAGCCAATGTGTGTAGGCTTGTTTGCACCAACAGAAATGCCTCGGGAGATGAGCTCAATGAATGAGACTTACCCGCGAGTTTTTCTTCATAGCTTTTTATAAGAATTGATTGGTCATTTGAATTTGAAATTCAAATTGAAGCTCCCTTGAATCTCTCCACTAAACTTAGGGAGATATTCCCTCAATCATACCATCTGCTTTTTTCACGACTTAGACTAGTAGGTGTGATTACATGAATGATTAAGTCATATTGACTTTTACATTGGATAAAAAAGTAATAACCAATTAAGCATTGGTTCCTATGGTTCAAGGTTCATGTAAATACATTCTTCAAGGGTTCAAGCTTTAGCCTTCCAAGGTTCCAATTTTCCAAGCCAATGTGTGTAGGCTTGTTTTGCACCAACAGCTCCCCCTCAAGCCAAACACTTTGGCTCAAGTCTTCATCTCTAGTCTTCAATTATTTCCTGCAATCCAATCATGGATTTAAATCTGCATAGCTTGCTTCCATCCAGAGCTTTAGTAAGCAAATCTGCACATTGTATATTAGTAGATACATATGATAAAACAATTTCTTTGCTAAGTAACTTCTCCCTCACATAGTGGTAGTGAACCTCTATGTGTTTTGTCCTAGCATGATAAATTGGATTAGCTGCTAGGTGAAGAGAACTTGTGTTATCCCCAAATATGATTGGTGGCCTTGTATGTAGGCCCAATTCTGAATATAAAAGCTTCAACCATATGGCTTCTTGAGTGGCATTGGCTAGCCCTCTGTACTCTGCCTCAGTAGATGACAAAGCTACTGTGGGTTGTTTCTTGGATGACCAAGAAATTGGTTTATCACCTGCAAAGCATATGTAACGAGATGTACTCCTCCTGTCATCCTTGCAACCTGCCCAATCTGCATCTGAGTATACCTTAATGTCAATGTCTGATGAATATGGAAAGTACAAACCATGATTTTGTGTTCCCTTTAGGTACTTTACTATCTTCTTTGCTGCCTCCAAATGTGATATTCTTGGTTTGTGCATAAATTGGCTAAGTACACTAACACCATATGATATATCAATCCTGGTTAAGGTAGCATAATTTAGACTACCTACCAAACTTTGGTAACCTGTAATATCCTTAAGTTCTTCTCCTTCATGTGCACTGAGTTTGTGGTTGACCTCCATAGGAATGTTTGAGACTTTAGCTTCCTGCAAATTAAACTTCTTGACCATGTCCTGAATGTACTTCTTCTGAGTAATAAAGATACCTGAATTTGTGTAGACCAATTCAAGTCCTAGGAAGTACTTCAATAATCCAAGATCATTGATCTTGAATTCCTTCATCATCTGTCCTTTGATGTGTCTTATTCCCTGAACATCATTTCCTGTAATAATGATGTCATCAACATAGACACACAAGTATATTACCTCTGAACCTGTAATAATGATGTCATCAACATAGACACACAAGTATATTACCTCTGAATTGTTCCTCTTTATAAACAATGAAGTATCTGCTTTACTCATCACAAATCCTTGATCTAGGAGATAGGTTGTCAACCTGTAATTCCATGCTCTAGGTGCCTGCTTCAATCCATACAGAGCCTTCTTCAATTTACAAACATGATTTACCTTATTGGGATCTTCATAGCCAGGTGGTTGTGACATGTAGACCTCTTCAGATATCCATCCATTCAAGAATGCATTCTTCACATCCAATTGGTACATGTTCCAATTCTTGGATGCAGCTACACTCACCATAACTCTGATAGTTGGCATCTTGGCCACAGGAGAAAATGTCTCCTCATAATCAATGCCTTGGGTTTGTGCAAAACCCTTGGCTACCAACCTAGCTTTGTACCTGTTTATTGTACCATCTGAGTTCCTCTTGAGTTTGTAGATCCATCTGGATCCTATCACCTTCATGGAGTCCTTCTTGGGTACCAAGTCCCAAGTATCACTCTCCTTGAGAGCCTCCATTTCTTCATCCATTGCTTCCTTCCATTCTGGTTTAGTGATTGCTTCTTCAAATGTACCTGGTTCTTCATTCAAGATATCCTTTGCAAGATATACAGAGTGCTTGGTTACAAGTGAAGTATCATACCCATACCTAATAGGTTTCTTCTTTTCTCTTTGAGATCTCCTCATAGCTTGAGTTTAGGATTCTGGATTGTCTTCTAGTTGCTTCATCTTCATCTTCCCTTTGGATTTCCAAGCCTTGAACTCTTTAATGTTGATGGTGTCTTCATCATCTGAGCTTGTGTCCTCTTTCTGAATTGGTTCTTGCCTGATAAGCTTTGGAAAGTCTTCTTCCATATCATAAGGTAGGCTAACTTTCCTGCACTCATTTTCATACCATGAATCATTCTCATCAAAGATGACATCTCTGCTTACCTTGAAGCCTTTGTTTGAGGGTTTGTAGAATCTGTATCCCTTCTGATTCAAATCATAACCAATGAAGATACACTTTTCAGCCTTAGGGTCTAGCTTTCCCCTTACCTGTGAGGGAATATGCACATATGCAACACATCCAAAAATTTTGCAATGATCCAGAGATGGTCTCTTACCATGCCAAGCCTCATAGGGTGTCATTCCACCAAGTGTCTTTGATGGCAACCTGTTGATTAAGTATGTGGCAGTAGATACACTCTCTACCCAAAGATAATTTGGCAATTTCTTTTCATTTAACATAGACCTAGCTGTCTCTACAATGAGTCTATTCCTCCTTTCAGCTACCCCATTTTGTTCAGGTGAGTACCTTGTAGTAATCTCCCTCTTGATGCCTCTTTCGTGCAAGAAATCTTCAAAGTCATTGGAGAAGTATTCTCCACCACCATCTGACCTTAGTTTCTTCAAATGTCTACCTGTTTGATTTTCAACTAATGCAAGATACCTTTTGAAACAATTAAATACTTCATCTTTATGTTTCATGAAGTATAAAACAGTCCACCTGCTATAGTCATCAATAAAGGACACATAGTACCTTGATCCAGATATGGATGGCTCCTTGCTAGGTCCCCAAACATCTGTATGCACCAATTCCAAATAATCTTCATGCATAAAACCTTTCTTGGTATAGGGCAATCTGTGTGACTTACCAAATTGACAAGCCCCACACTTGTATATCATGTGTTGCTTGGATACATTAGGTATCCCAAGCACACATTGATCCCTGCTCATTTGTTTTATGGTCCTCTCTCCAATGTGACCTAATCTCTTGTGCCAAATCTCCAATTCTGATAGGGTTTGGTCTTTATAGTTGTACAAAGCAATATTCTTAGTGTCTTCAAGTTCAAAGGTAAACAATCTACCTGATTTCTCTCCCTTGGCTATCCTTCTGAATCCATGTCTTGGATCCTCCACATATGCACCATGTTGAGTGAACCTGACTTGTAGACCTTTTTCCACAATCTGACCTACACTCATCAGATTCTTGGTGATTGTTGGAACATACAACACTCTGCTTAGTAGATTCTGATTACCCATCACTTGTTTTGACATTGCCTACTTTAACAACTGAATGTTTAGTGTCATCACCTGTCTGCACTTGGTGCTTGCCTTTGGGTTCTTCCAAATCAGAGAGTAAGGCAACATTTCCAGCTACATGGTTAGAGCAACCTGAATCAATATAGAATAAGTGATCATCATTGATACCTGATTTAGATGTCATGTTCATGATCAACAAGGAATCATCTTGCTCCTCTGCATAATTGTTGTAATCTTTCCTATTCCTGTATCCACCTTGATAATTGCCATTGTGATTGTAGCTATTGTTGTAATTATTGTTGTAGCCATGGTAGCCTTGAGATTGATTGAATCTGCCTCTGCCTTGAGAGTATCCTCCTCTTTGGTGACCTCTTCCTCTTTGGTTCTTGTAGTTTTTGTAGCATTCATCTATAGTATGGTTAGACAAGCCACAAATATTGCATGGAGATTGGTTATAGGGTCTCCCCCTACCTGACTTACCTCCTTTGCCCCTACCTCTAGATGATCTACCTCTCCCTGCATAATTTGCTTGGGAGGTAGAGCCTTCTTCATCAACCTTCTTGCTTTTACCCTTGTCTTTAGTCTTCTTATCAGTATATAGGGCAGAGGGATTGTTACCTTTTGATTGCTCTCCATTCTTTGTGATCTTTGCTTCATGTGTAAAGAGTTGTCCAATCAGAGTTGTTAGATCAGGTGCTTGGATGTCCATGTATAAGTCCATTGCTGTGGTAAAGCTCTCCCACTTGTCATCTGCCTTTAGTCCATTGATCACTTGTCTGACTATTTGCTCTTCCTCAATTTCTTCTCCAACACTTGCAAGTTGATCTGCAATATCTTTGACTTTGGTGACAAAATCTGAGACACATTGTTTTGATTGCTTCCTAAGAGTTGTAAACTCAATCCATAGCTGATTCTTTCTGGCCCTTGTGCTTGATGAAAAGTATGTTGACAAGGTTTCCCAAGTCTCTTGGGAAGTCTTGCAATTTCTTACATGAGGTAGAAGGAAATCAAAAATAGAGTTTAGAAGATATGACCTTGCCAAAGCATCTTTTGCACACCATTGGTTGAGCCTCTCATGTTCATCCTTTGTAGGTAGGCCTCTGGTCTTAAATGAGGGCAACTCCTCATCTCCTGAAATGTATCCATACAAGCTTCTCCCTTGTAGATAGGTCTTCATTCTCAATGACCAAGCCTGGTAATTATTTCTGTCCAATTTGTCAATGAAGGAAGGGAAACCATCACCCATGATTACCTTATTAGCTCTGATACCACTGTTGGATGTGATGGCTGGATACACTTAGAAGATCAAGCTGGTGTTGCAAAACCTGCTTCACACCTGCCCTCCTTCGACTCCAGATATGCTTAGTAGACTCCTTGAGCTTCCAAATGAGACCAAAATATGCTATATGTACTTTGGAAATGAGTTGAGTAATGATTAGATCAAAACAGACTACTTGTGATTTCAAGAATCCTGAAAAACTTGCTATATTGGTACTGACACCTGCTCAGAGTTATGCTTAGTGTGACCAGCACACTTAAAATTGATCTAATTGCTTTTGGACATAATCAATTAGCTTAACAAGCTTTCATTTGCAAGTGGAATGAGAGGAAATGACAAACTACACTTTGAGAAATCAATTTAGCAAACTTAGGATCATCCCCGACATTTTAGGAACTGTACAGAGAAATACTAGAGATCACTTCGAGCGCGAT
>CM035425.1:119474389-119496889 GCA_020310875.1 Ceratopteris richardii | reverse complement strand
ATTATCATAAATCATAGTAATTGCAGACACAGAAGATCAAAGATGGGAGAAAGCTTGCAGATTGATAAGCTAGATAGGGAGAACTATCCAGCTTGGTCCATGAGGATGGAGGCACACCTCATGAGAAAAGATTTGATGGCATTCATTACAAGAGAAGAAGAAAAGCCTGAGTTTGCAGATCCTAGTATTCCAACTAGGGAAGAGCTTGCAGATTTGAAGACCTGGATGAGAAAGGATGCTCAAGCTAGGAGCATCATTTACATGGCTGTAAATGATTATCTTCTACCTCACATTAGAGGATTGGAAAGTGCAACAGATGTTTGGAATGCTTTGGAAGAGCATTTCCAAAATACAACCAAGTCAAGGAAGTCTTCATTATGGGCAAAATTTACAACCTTTAAGAAGAAGAGTTCACAATCAATTTTTGATTATGTGGCAAGGATGAAGGATATTGCAGATAGCTTGGGAGCAGTAGATGAAGACATTGAAGAGGATAAGTTGGTAAGGCAAATACTTACAGGTCTGAGAGGAGATGAGAAGTGGAAGCCTTTCATATTGTCCATAGAATTGTCACTTGATCACTTTACTCCTGATCTTAATCAATTGTAACCACATGATTTCTTGAGTTGCATTAGCCAAACCTCTATATTCGGCTTCAATAGAAGATAATGCCATGGTTGGTTGCTTCTTGGATGATCAAGAGATGATTTTTGAACCTGCAAATGATATATACCCGGATGTGCTTCTTCTATCATCTCTAGATCCTACCCAATCTGCATTTGAGTAGACCTTTAGCTCAATATCTGAAGTATATGAATAGAACAAACCTTCATTCATGGTCCCCTTTAGGTACTTGAGGACTCTCTTGGCCGCTTCCATATGTGGCCTTCTCGGCTTATGCATAAACTGACTCAATACGCTAACACTATAGCATATATCCACCCTTGTGAGAGTTGCAAAACTCAAACTTCCAAACAAGCTTTGATAGCTTGTGATGTCTTCAATTGGCTCTCCTTCATAAGCACTAAGCTTATGATTTTGCTCCATAGGTGTACCTGCACACTTGGTATTTTCCATCTTGAACTTGACGAGCATGTCATGCACATACTTCCTTTGTGTTATGTATATACCTGAATCTGCGTATTAACTCCAATCCAAGAAAATAAGTGAGTGGTCCGAGGTCACTTATTTTGAACTCCTCCTTCATTTGACTCTTTACTTGTTTGATTCCTTCAAGATCATTGCCTGTGATAATAATAACATCAACATACACACATAAATAGATCACTTCAGATCCATTCCTCTTTATGAAAAAAGAGGTATCCGGCTTGCTAGCTTTGAATCCTTGGTCTTGCAAATAAGTCACCAATCTGAAATTTCAAGCTCTTGGAGCTTGCTTCTATCCATACAAAGCTTTCTTTAGTTTGCATACATAGTTAGGATGATGTCCATCCTCATATCCAAGAAGTTGTGCCATATACACTTCCTCAGAAATCCATCCATTCAAGAAAGCATTCTTTACATCAAGTTGATAAAGATTCCAATTTCTAGATGCAGCAAGACGAATGAGAACCCTAATTGTAGGCATTTTTGCAACAGGAGAGAAAGTCTCCTCATAATCAATACCATGGGTTTGAGCAAACCCTTTAGCAACTAACCTTGATTTGTGTCTATTTATACTTCCATCTGGATTCCTCTTGATTTTGTATATCCATCGAGATCCAATTACCTTCATAGATGGCTTGTTAGGTACAAGATCCCAAGTGTCATTCTCCTTCAAGGCTTCCATTTCTTCATCCATTGCATCTCTCCAAGCTTTCTTGCTTTGTGCTTCTTCAAATGTGGTAGGCTCTTCATTGGTTGAATCTTTTGCAATGTAGATTGAGTGCTTGGTGACCAAAGAAGTATCATAACCAAACCTCTCACGTTTCTTCTTCTCCCTTGAAGACCTTCTAAGTGGTTGATGTGAGCTCTCGGGTCCATATGTAGCATCCTGCATCTTTGCTTTACCTTTGTTCTTCCATAGCTTTAGTCTTTCCAAGTCTTCTAGGTCAATCTCCGAATCACTTTCTTCAATCTGCTTTGGCTCCTTTGGTTGAAGTGATGGAAAATCTTCATCCAAGTCATATGGCAGCTTCACTTTCCTATCATCATCAAACCATGATTTGTTTTCATAAAAAATTACATCTCTACTCACAAAAAATCCTTTATTGGTTGGATTGTACAATCTATATCCTTTTTGGTTTTCATCATAACCAATGAATACACACTTCTCTGCCTTGGGATCCAATTTCCCTCTTACTTGAGAAGGAATGTGAGCATAGGCTAAGCATCCAAAGATTTTACAATGCTCTAGACTAGGTCTTCTTCCATTCCACACCTTATATGGAGTGGTTCCATCTAGTGACTTAGATGGAAGTCTATTTATGAGATATGTGGCTGTAGACACAGCCTCTGCCCATAGGTAGCTAGGCAATCCCTTTTCATTGAGCATGGACCTTGCAGCTTCGACAATAGCTCTGTTCTCCTCTCTGCTACACCATTGAGTTCGAGTGTATACCTTGTAGTGACTTCCCTTTTAATGCCTCTTTCATGCAAGAAGGCATCAAATTCAGAAGAGAATTATTCTCCTCCACCATCTAATCTGAGTCTTTTCAAAGTCCTACCTGTTTGGTTTTCAACAAGAGCAATATACTTCTTAAAGCAATTAAACACTTCATCCTTGTGCTTCATGAATGTTGGAACTGAAGGACTCACTAGGCAAGGAAGCTTAAGAAGGGAGTTAGAGAGAAGAGAAAGTACAAGCAGACAGAGCAGTCAACGATGATCTGGCAAGTAGGCCAATATTTTTTCAAGACATTTATGCACATAAGAGAGGTGGACACAAGGAGAAGGAGCAAGTAGGGAGCTCCAGGAAATGTATATCAAAATGTTAGAAGAAATCCCTACAACAATAGTGATTTTCATCACTAAAAACCCTTGTAAATACCATTTCACATTTTTGTAGCTCCATTTTGTGCAAGCCAAGGAGTCGTTGAGCTTGAGGAGCTTTAGAAGTATCTACCTGTCAGTTTTCACATTTTTTAGACTTCGTTTGAACCTCCAAATAGGGTAGAGAACCTAATTTTTAACTAGGCCGGACACTAGGTCTGGACAAGGCCAAAACCTAGTCAAAAACTATAAATAGAGCTAGAGAGCTCATTTTCGAGGTTAGCTTGTAATTGAAATGAACTTGTAAGAGCTTTTTGAAAGTAATCTAAGAACTCCATTGCTTCTCACTCTTTGTCTTGCCGTGTGTGCGCGTGTGTGTGTATGTGTGTGCATGTTTGTGTGCTTATCACTCACGCACTTGTGCCTCCACTTGCTCGTGGTCTTCATACCATCCTCACGTCTTCCCGGATTGACATTAAAGGAGGTGTTACTCATCACTGAGCTACACCAAATTTTGGCGCCATTGCCGGGGATCGAGCTTTGAGGACGAGCGTGTGATGGTAAGACGTAGATTTGAGACGTTGGCGTTGTAGGTAGTCTCTTTACTTTTCTTATTTTTCTTTTTCTTACCTCACCACCATCATCACCATATCCGATCTCCATCTCCATCATCGCAAAAAAATTTCAGCTTTTTGCTTATACCACCTTCTCCACCTCATTTCCCTCATTCCACTTGTGAGAGAGAGCGAGAGAGCGATATTGTGTGCGTTGTTTTTGCGTGCTTTTTGAGCTTTCTTGTAGGTTCCAGCAACATCATCCCCTCCAGCACGTTGCGCAGGTACGGAATACTCAGAAACTGTCTCGCAGTTGCCAGCCTCTGTCGATCGCGATTGACAGAAAATTTCATCTATTGGTAAAACTAAGTACACCACTAGGACAAGCACAAAGAGCACATTCCAAATCACTAAACAAAATTGAAAAATTCCATGTTTCTTTGTCAATCGCGACCGACACCATCAATCGCGATCGACAGCCATGATCGACAGGCCCTGTCAATCGCAACCGACAGACCTGTCGATCGGCTGACTGCCACGTAGGACCCTGCCAATCGCGACCGACAGACCCTGTCAATCGCGACCGACAGACCCTGTCAATCGCGATTGACACCGTCGATTGCGACCGACTGAAATTCAACGATTGATTGACTTTTTTGCGTAGCCACGTGTCCATCGCGACGGACACATCCCCGATCGACTGAATTCAAGGCGAAAAACCCGAAAAAAGTGTCGATCGCGATTGACACCATCAATCGTGATTGACAGGACCCACGATTGACTCTGTCGATTGCGATTGACACTGTCAATCGCGACTGACGTGTCGATCGCGACCGACAGGCCCCGACGGACACCTCTGTCAATCGTGATTGACAGACCTGTCGATCGCGATTGACAGGCTTTTCGGCCAAAAAATTAGGGTTTTTATTCTAAGCCTTAGGGATAGTTTTTGGGCATGTTGGTCTAGCAATTAGTGATTTGTGAGGTCCCTACACATGTATTTTTGAGAAAAATCCTGTGACCTGTTAGCCTGTTGAACCCTGTTTTAGCACCAAAACCTTGAACTGGCATAACTTTCTCATACGAAATCCGTTTGCTGTGATTCTTGTTTTGTTGGAAAGCTCGTGGGGAGTACAACCAAAACTTCCATTGGTTATGTGAAAATTAATATCAGGACAATTAGATAGGGTATTTTGAAGTTGACCATCCCCCGTGGTAGGAAAGATGAAGGGTCCTTGGGATTGTTTTCCATAAAGGCAAAGGGGATTTGGCCTGTGAATTACATGCATGAAAGTGACTTGTCTGTCATTTGAATTTAAGTCTTGAGCTAATTTTGGGACTTTTACAGGTCCATTGAGAGCAATTGAGAGCATACAAAGCAAGGGTTTCTTTGCAAGCTTGAGACTCGGGTTCTTGAGCATCATAAAGCAAGGGATCAACAAGAAAGGTCGGAATATTCTCAACTCCCTCTATCAATTCCTAGCTTAGGCTAAGAACGACTAGTGCTGGGAGTAAGTCAGGGCAACGATAGGCATCAATCAAGTTGAAGACTACCTATGCACTCAAGTTCAAGATTAAACATAATCTCTTCGTGATGCGATAACCTTAAAGGAAAGAATCTAACAAGGAACGATCAACTTATAGTGCGGAAATACACTCAAGTATACCTGACGACGTGATATCAGACGAGACTATAAATGCTGTAATCCACTAAAAAAGAATCAAGTAATTGATACAAAAGAACTCAGCAACGAGGTTGTACTTGGGCAAATTTGGGCTATTCATTTAGGCTTATGAACCTTAGATCAGGGCGACATCTAGGGAGAGATAGACAAAGCCTTAGGTCTTCAGAGGCTAGTGTCAATCATACTGCTAGGTCTTGGGCCCAGCAGTTGAGCCACCACTCATACTACCCTAGCTTTGAGACTAGTGAATCAGAGATGTCTCAAGGCATGGACAGACCTACGGGAAGTTCAAGAGTGCCATACTTGCACAGGGTAGAAGGCCCTTACAAAACGAAGTTGGAATACCTTAGGACCAACCGATTAGGTGCTAGCATCTATGAGGACGGCCTAGGAAGATCTGTGGTACAGATTAAGAATCCTGATCAATCCATTGGACTAGAGCGCCCAGCTGTCAAGTTCGAAAACGGAGCCTACTTAGACAAGGAAGGGACAATATATGTAGTCACCAATCACCCAGATAGGACTGATGAATTTGGGAATGAGATCCCAGGAACGGACTTAGGTGACCTAGAGCAAGGAAACAGGGGTGAAGAACCGAGGACCCCTCGGGGCAAATCTGTTCTTACTAGAATCCTCACACCGGAGTGGGTTCCCCAAGACAACAAGAGCATAGATCTACTTCTGAACCGAGAGACTGACGAAGCCTTTTGGAGGTATAAATCTGATCGGCCAATTGATATAGGAACAATCATGATCTATGAGTTTAAGGATCTTGATAGCCCAGGCAGAGTGACCTACTTGGATCACGCTTCAGAGAGGATCTTTGTGGTTACAGAACATGATAGACATGCTTACACTTGGAAGGGTGAATTCGTTTTCCCCCAACCAAGATCGAATGTATCCTATGGTCACCCTGGAGCTGGAACATCCCA
This sequence comes from Ceratopteris richardii, assembly GCA_020310875.1. Lineage (NCBI taxonomy): Eukaryota > Viridiplantae > Streptophyta > Polypodiopsida > Polypodiales > Pteridaceae > Ceratopteris > Ceratopteris richardii. The sequence continues at coordinate 119,490,787 of CM035425.1, read as the reverse complement.
AGCTCATGGAATTCAAAGAGATAGAAGTAGAGATAGACCAGAAGTAAGCTTTGCCAACCCAGGGGGCAGAGAAAGAACAAGAATGGAAACAAATAGAGTAGAACCTGAGATGCTTAGAGCTCACAGGAATCAAAGAAATGCGGATGAGTTCCCTCTACCACGACCTAGAGAGCACACAAGGACTTTGAGACCGACTCAGCTAGTTAAGTCCATGAAGAACTACTTCGATGGCACTGGAGATCCATATGATCATGTGGCTGAGTTTAGGCAAGTCTTGAGAGCGGAATAAGTGGAGGATCTATTCATGCAGTAAAATGCCTTTGGTCTAACCCTTAGGAACACTGCCCTGACATGGTTTCAGCCACTAAAGGAGAGGCAATTCAGGAGCATAGACCAACTCCTAGAGGCTTTCATTATTGAATTCTCTAAGAGTGGCATAAGACATAATACCTCCTCGCTGATTCACAGCTTCAAGCAAACCCCTCAAGAGACCGTGAGACTTGCAGGAAGAAGATTTAGGCAATATCTTGAAAGATGCCCTGATTCGGAGCTACCCACACCAGCTAAGCAAGTGGCTCTATTCTTGGACGGATTGCTAAGTACCAAATTGAGATCTTATGTGTACTTGAAGGACCCTAGGACTATAGAAGAGTGTGTACGCATGTGCATTGACATCGAGGATAACCTAGGGGAGGGGTTAGAGCTTTCCAAGATATACAAAGATTCAGATAGTGCCTCTAGCCTCTCTTCCACGCAATCCACATCAATTGAGGAACTTGCAGAGAAAGTAGCTCAGAAATTAGGTGTCACTAGCAAACAGATCCCAAGGTATGCCCCTATGAAAAGATGCTATACTTGTGGTGGCGACCACATGGCGAATGTATGTCCCATTATGACTCAACCCCAGGTAAATCCTAGTAGCCAATACTGCACCATAGAACGGAAATACACAAATCACTCAGCACAAGACTGCCCATACAATAAGCAAGCGGTTAGGCAACCCTACCCTCAGCCATACCCTCAACAAGGCAGATACCAGAGTCAATACCCACCACAACAGTATACTAGGCCTCAACAAAATTATCAATCACAATATCAAGCCCAACAAAGGCCTCAGCCCGTGTTAGCACAACAACCCCCTGCCCCAGCTAATGTAATTCCGGTAAAGTATGCAGCGGCAGAAGAAAATTTGAATAGAGCTATAGTCCCGATAACCCAATTGCTTTCTGAAAGTGACCCGAGTGACCATAGTTTCGATTCTACACATGTTGATAGCCCCCAGGCCTACTACATGCAGTCTCCTGAACATGGGGAGCCCTATTATAGTGACGAGCCAAATGAACCTAGTTGGGAGTCAGATTACACAAACGTCATGTATGCAAACCCCTACCCTAGACCTCAACCTAGACAAGTAAGACCCCCATTCCCTAGAGGACCATGCTACAGATGTCAGGGGGATCACCTCATTCGTGATTGCCCCATGCCTACACCTACCCAAACCCAATCAGTGACGATCCAGGGCTATTGTCAGGAGTGTGGAAAGGAGCATCTCTTACGAGATTGCCCAAAGAACCCCAATAATATGCCGAAAATCACTCCTATCAACGTTATTGGGTTAGTTGTAGACTCCACAGGGAGTGTGACTTCCACTGCACCAGTACAAGTAATCACTAGAGCCCAAGCCTTGCAACAGAACCAAAGCGTAGGCCAGGAAAAGAGCCCAGATGTTAGTGAAACGGAGAGCATGACAAAGAAGAGGACTAGAGCTTGGAGAGATAGTCGTGAAAGAATGAAAAGACAATGGGCAAAAAAGATGAGTGAACTCGAGGAAAGCCTGAGAGAAACAAAGGCCAGGATAACTGAACTCACAGCTCAAACTCCCTCTCACACTGCCCCACCTCCATCACCTCCACCATTCCCAACTCCATCCGAACCGCCACCTTCCAACCCGCCTCACCTAAACCCACCACCCCCAAGAGTAGGATCAGTCTTAGCAGATCCCACTCCCGAGGACCTTAATATGATGCTTAAAGCATATCAGGCCAGAATCCAAGAAGGGCCAAACGTAACTGATCATGAAAAGTGTTACCCTAGAGCAGAACTAGAGCTAGAACGAACCAAAATTTGTGCTAAGATGGTGGAATTGGCTCAAACCATGTTTGAAGCCAGTCGCCTATTTAACATCTCTAGTTCGGTGAAGACACAGTTGCACTTTGATGAACTGTTAGAAAGAATAGAGAAGTTGATTGCACAATCAAAAAAGGAACCCGCCTCTCAACATAAGGACAGGGCAAGTGAAAGAGTAAGCATTCCTGCCCAGGAAGCCTATGTGCCTGAAGCCTATGTGCCTAACTCTACGGAGCCAGACACATCATCTTCTATGAATCGATTCACACCAGAATTCCTACGAGAGATTCAAGAAGACAAATGGGCTAAAGAAAGTGAAGTCCCTCCTCCCATTGAACTTGTGGATGACGCACATGACCAATTCCCACAAGACATCCCATCCATTTATGAGGAGCAGGAGAGCACCCACTCTCACGAAAAATTAGACTTTGAGTCTAACTCTCTACAAGAATTACCCCACTTCAGAGGCCCATGGGAAGCTAAGTCCACCTATATGAGAGCACCCACAGTCATGGTAAGAAATGAGGACTCAGTCATACCTAGGAACACAGAGGTAGTGAAAAACACTAAAGTACAATGCAACCTCACCCTAGAAGAGCTACTCAAAGTAAGGCCAGAGCTATGGAAACATGTAGCCAAACAAGTACCAGAGATAACAAAACCTCGTTCCCAGGTAGGATCCCAGAGAACAGTGCTAGAAATACCATTGGACAAGATAGGAGACATGAGTGAGGGCGAAGAGGGAAACACATATCTTCCTATCACCCATCAAGGATACACCACCAAGGCCATTCTAGACTCAGGCGCATGTGTTGCAATTGCTACCACTTCCCTATGGAAGCGTTGGGGCAAGCCAGCACTCAGGCCCACGAGGATGAAATTGCAAATGGCCGATGGTCATATTGAGAGGCCCTTAGGATTGCTAGAAGGAATAACTCTCACCACCTGTGGTGTCGAGTTCGAGCATACCTTTGCTATATGTGATTTTAGCAAGAACCATGCCTATGAAATGATCTTGGGACGACCCTTTATGTGACAGTTGCAAGTGGTACAGGATTGGGGAACCAATTCTTTGTACGTGCAGCACTTAGGTGTTACGACCAAAGTCAATCTCAAGGATTACTCTCATAGAGATGTCCCTCCTATCCAATGGAACCCCATCCATAGAGCCAAAGATGATACGGAATCGGTGCATTCCATAGGATCAGGATCCTCATGGATGCATGAAGACACTCACTTATGGATGTGCAAAGTAGCAGTAGAAGAAGAGAAGAGAGAAAAGGCCAGAGAAATAGGTGCAAACGAAACACATAGACCCATTCAAGACCCAGCCTATGCACCTGTAGTCTTTCCTGACGAAGAATTTGAACCCCACGGCTGGGCAGAAATCCTAGCAACAATGGATGTAGCCATCAATGAAGAACAATGGACACCCCACTGTGATGAGGATGGCTATGACATTTCAGTCTTCTCCATAGAGCCAATCATGGGAGAGGCAGTGTTAGAAGAGTGCGAACCTAGCCCTGATGCATTTGAGGATGCAAGTGACTCCGATCTAGAGTCAATCATTATGGACCCACCTTTTGCATCAGATGAAGAATACTTCTATGAAGTAGAATTTCAACCCCAGAGGCACGGAGAGCTTACAAAAGACGTAAGGCTAGCCACACATGTAACTCCTAAGGAAGAAGGAAAGAAAAGGAAGAAGAAAGAAGGCACACAAGAAGAGGAGAATCTTTGTTTGAGGTCCCAGAAAATTTTAAGAAATATGAGATAGATGACAGGAGAGTCATGATCAGAATGCCTAAACGAGAGGCACAATCAGGAGAGGCCTATGATAACAAAGAAACCACAAAGAAAATTGTGGTAGCCATGGAAGAGGGAGAAGAGAGATGCACTTACATAGGACATGACCTGACGGAAGAAGAAGAGCAAGAATTGATAGCCTTGCTAAGAGAATACAGAGACGTGTTCGCTTGGAGTTACAAGGACTTGAAAGGTGTGGACCCTGACATATGCTCACACACCATCCCCATGACCTCAGATGCCAAACCCTCTAAGCAAAAGCCATATACATACAATGATAATTATGCTGCCAAGATCAAAGAGAAGATAGATAGACTGGTTGAAGCTGGATTTATCTATGAAATTGAGCACACTGAATGGGTATCCCCCATTGTTGTGGTGCCCAAAAAGAATGGTAAATTACGTGTATGCATTAACTTGAAGAAGGTTAATGCAGCCACAATTCGAGATAACTATCCGCTTCCTATCATAGAGCATCTCTTAGAAAGAGTAGCAGGCAAGGAAGTGTACAGCTTCCTTGATGGATTTTCGGGCTACAATCAAGTAGCCATAGCTCCAAAAGATCAGCATAAGACAACTTTTGCCACAGAGTGGGGTATATTTGCCTTTCGAGTAATGCCATTTGGGCTTACCAATGCTCCTGCAACCTTCCAGAGACTAATGTGCCATGTATTTAAGGAGTTCCTGAGGAAGAATTTAGAAGTCTATGTTGATGATCTTTGTGCTCATTCCAACATTAGACAAACCCATATTCCTGAACTCAGACAAATCTTTGACAAATGTAGAGAATATCAAGTCTGCCTGAACCTAGAAAAGTGCGTTTTTATGGTCAGGCAAGGCAAGATTCTAGGACACATAGTGTCAAAGAATGGCATATCCACTGATGAAGAGAAAGTGAGAGCCATAGCCGAGTTACCTAGGCCAAAGAATGTCAAGGAAGTACAGGCTTTCATGGGGCATTTTGGGTACTACCGCCGGTTCATTCACATGTATGCTGTCATTGCAAAGCCCATGTACGGACTTCTGACTAACTTTGAGTGGACTGATGAATGTGAGAATTCCTTCAATGAGCTTAAACGGCGATTATGTTCAGCACCGATCTTGACCACACCAGATTGGAATAAGCCTTTCCATGTTCATGTTGATGCGTCCAATTATGCTATTGGGTGTGTACTCGCGCAGCCTACCGGTGAAGGTAATATGGATCTTCCAATTGCCTATGCTAGTAGACAATTGAATGCTGCTGAACGAAATTATACCACTACGGAGAGAGAAGGACTAGGCATGGTGTATGCGGTTAAAAAGTTTAGACATTATTTGCTTGCAAATAAGTTTAAATTTTTTACTGATCATCAAGCTCTACTATACTTGGTAAACAAGCCATGCAACACAAGTAGATTGGTGAGATGGTTCCTCTTACTAATGGAATATGACTTTGAGGTAGTGGTGAGAAAAGGCAAGACTCATTTGAGAGCAGATCATCTCTCTAGGCTCACATCCGGAGAAGCCCCACAAGGAGTATCAGATGATCTTCCTGATGCTTACTTGTTTAATTTGGAAGTAATACCTCAGTGGGCTAAGCCATTAGTGCCAGTATTGACATACGGACCTAACCATCCAGTAATAAACACGCAGGATAGAGAGGTAGTAAAAGCCCAAAAGTATCACATCATGGCAGGAAGTATGTACAAGCACACAGATCAAGGGATCTTGGCCTGTTGTGTGGAAGAGGATGAGTACACTAAGTGGTTGCAATTAGCACATGTAGGTGCATTAGAGCATCACTACTCAAAACAACGAACCCTACAGACACTAAGGAGACTCGGAGTGCATTGGCCAACTATGGAAGCTGATGTCCAAAAGTTGTGCAAGGAATGCCCAATCTGTTGCACTAAACCACCTGTGGAACATGCCACTCTTTATCAAGTGTCCATAGTGCCAGATTGGAGTGAACCACTAGTATCCTTCCTGAGGACGAAAACATTCCCTCCAGACATGACTCTGGTTAGGAAAAGAAGTCTAGAACAAGAAGCCCTAGAGTACTCACTCATTGGTGATAATCTCTACAAGCATGGTAAGGATGGTTACCTGAGACTTTGTGTTCATGAGAGTGAATATCTAAAGATTTTGGAAACTGCTCACCAAGGTGTAGCAGGAGGACACTTTGGACCAGATCGGGTGATCAAGGCAATATTATTTGCAGGTTTCTGGTGGCCGACCCTTCACATGGATGCACATACCTATGTGAAACGGTGTGATGTTTGTCAGAGAACTCAGTATCCTATACGCAAAGATGAGATGCCACTGAAACCTATGATGGGTGGACGTGCATTCTCTAAGTGGGGAATAGACTTTGTAGGCCCTATTAATCCCCCAGCCAAGGGTTCACATGCTGAATATATCATTGTGACCACGGATTATCTCACCAAGTGGGTAGAGGTAAAAGCTACGACAAAGAACGATGCTCAGACTACTGCTAAGTTCTTATTTGAGAATGTATTCACTAGATACGGGCTACCCATAGAGCTAGTTAGCGATAGAGGCACTCACTTCTTGAATGAAGTTATTGAAAATCTGCTCCAAGAATTTTTGGTAGTACATAAGAAGTCTGCCCCCTATCACCCTCAAGCTAATGGCCAGGCTGAGAGCACCAATAAGATCTTATGCAATGTACTGACGAAATTAGTGAACAATAAACGCTCTGATTGGGACAAACAGCTACACCATGCTGTTTGGGCATACCGAGTCGCCTACAAAACGGTACTCCAAGCCACCCCCTTTCAGATGGTATTTGGCCAAAATGCAGTGCTACCATTGGACTTCCTAATACCTACACTGAAAGTAGCACAAGAGCATGAATGGACGGGTCATGAACTCTCCTCTAGACTTTTCGACCTTGAACGATTAGGAGAAACAAGACTGAGGGCGGCTGCAGGGATATATGCAGCAAAGAAACGACAGAAGGCATACTTTGATGCCCACGTTAAGGATAAAGTTTTGAAGGCAGGCGATTTAGTTTTAGTCTACACATTGAAGCAACATGCGAGAAAACTGGAGAAGAGAGGCTATGGACCCATGATTATAAACAGAATCTCAACAAGTGGAGCAGTGCAACTAGCCACATTAGAAGGCGACGTTCTCCCGAGCTACATTAGCGGATGCAGGGTCAAGTTGTATTAGGAACCTCTCACAGAGGAAATGCTAAGTCGACTCAATACTGATAAGAAACGCAAAGAAGAAGAAAAGCGAATTCGAGAAGAAGCCCAAGCAGAAGCATTGGAACGCATCCGGAGAATGAAGTTGAGAAGACAGAATAGGGAGCAACCTAGGACGGATGCCTATGCAGATCAAGGATATCATGTGGCTATGTGTGAAGTTTCAGGTATCAGCGCTCAAAGGATAATTGATCGACGTCCTTTTATAACCTTAGAGATAGGACAAAGAAAGGGTGTAAGGACTGTAAGAGCCTTGATTGACTCAGGTGCAACCACTAGTGCGGTTAAATTGTCTTACTGTCAAGAATTGAGATTAACTGTCAATCCTATAGAAGCATATCTCATAGGATTGGGAGGTGTGGAAACCCCTTGCATGGGCGAGGTGGATCTTCCCATCTCCATTCAAGACAAAGTAATGATAGTCAAAGTATTAGTGTGTCAAGATGAGGACCTCACTGAGCCTCTTGTCTTGGGTCAGGACTGGATCTATGATCATGCAGTCAACCTAAACCTAAGAAGCGGACTTCTTCAGGTATGGGTAAATCATAGCCGAATTACAATTGAATTGGAAAAGGAGGCACTCAAGGAACTAGGTAAAGCACAGACTCCTGGTCCTTCTAGGGGTGCACATGAAGTTGACAATGCTATTCTTGTCCCAAAATGTATGATGCAGAAAGAGGATTGTCTCAATGAAGAGATGAAGAAAAGATTGAAGTCCAACTTCATGAAGTGAAGAGAAGATTCAGGAAGCAAAGTTCTTTAAACATATGTACATTAGTTTTGTAAATACTTCAATATACTTGAAGTAATGACGAATCAATACTCACATGTATATATATATATATAAATATATATATATATATATATATATATATATATATATATATATATATATATATATATATATATATATATATATATATATATATATATATATATATATATATATATATATATATATATATATATATATATATATATATATATATATATATATATATATATATATATATGCGTATATGATCGTATTAGTAGAGAGAGATGAAGTATAGATGAAAAGAGATGAATAGATGATAAGTATTGTGTGTGTCATCCATCAGATGTATGATGAATTGAATAGAAAGAATGTTAAGAGAATTGCACGTCAATCTTTTCTCTAGTTCTCCTTCTGTGTTTGATTTTATCAGAAATCCTTTTGTACACATCTAATTCCATAGTTAATCTATCTATGGTTAAAGTTTAAGAGTCAAATTGCAAACAGGCAGAGAGAATTTTGTGTAGGAACATCTATATGTGAGAAAGAGTTGAGTGTCTTCTGAAATAGGCACAATCCTGATGGTCAAAGAAATGGTCAGTTCTCAGTGTACGGTGTAAATTTTTACAAAAATGAGGAGTCAAAATCTAAGTTGGAAGGTATGCCATCTATGGCGAAAAGCATCTGCTTAAACGGGTTCTAGATTGGGAGATCCATGTGTTAGAAGTTACAGGTGTCAAAGTCGACTCTACAAGAAGGCAGTTTCAGACATAGGTAGATTGTTTGAATCATTTCTCACAATCTACTTAAGCTTTTGAAGTGTTTTAACTTGTAGGACGTGTGCAAACTCTAGACGACACATTCTACAAAGTTTCGTTAGAAACTTTACACAAATGATTAATCAATGAGTGAGTAATGTACAAAAGACTTTTCTGTGAAATGACTTTCTTCACAGTTAGCTAAAATCTTGACAGTTTGGTGCTTGTCTTCCAAATTTGATTGGAGTTTAAAGTTATTCTTGATATAGAGCTAGTCTAACATCAAGGATAGCTTGTTCTTTTGGAGATTAACACTCTCCATCATGTTTTGTCTCTCAAACCTTTTCAAAAAATGGGGTTTGGATTTTATCGGACCAATCACACCTCCTGCGACACTTACCAATAATAGATATATTCTTACCTGCAGAGATTATGCAACTCGATGGGCCGAAGCTTGGGCTCTATGGTCCGCCATAGTGGTTGTGGTCGCTAAATGCTTGATGAAAGATATTTTTCCACGCTATGGTTTACCTTTGGAGATTGTGACTGATCAAGGTACGCACTTTGCAAACACATTAATGCAAGTGCTTACTCATACCTTCCAGATTGTGCATAAGTTCAGTTCTCCCTACTATCCACGAACGAATGGACTCATTGAGAGCACCAACAAATCTCTATTGAACATCTTAAAGAAACTTGTATTAGATTGCCTGGAGAGATGGGACCAATTCCTACCTGCCGTATTATGGGCTTACCATACAACATATAAAGTGGCGATCGGAACAACTCCCTTCAAGTTGGATTATGGTTTGGAGGCGATTGCTCCTATGGAACTGGTGGTTCCTAGTTTGCGAGTGGCATTAGAGCAGAAACTACTACCGGAAGAATCTTTCCCTCCCCGATCGGAGGCTTTATGGTCTCTGGATGAACAGGGCCTTGAGAGTTTTCTAGTGTTGCAGGAAGTTCATCTTAGACAAGCAAGAACTCACGATCACTTCCTTAAAACCCTCGTGTTTACCATCAACCATTTAGTGCTCTTTTATAATGCTAAATCTAATCGATCTGTCGAAAAATTGAAATTGCATTGGTTTGGTCCATATCGCATTGCCAAACAAGTGGGATCAACAACTTTTCGGTTATCCACCTTAACCGGTACCCTTCTTCCTAAAGGCATCAATGGATCGAAGCTTCATCCCTATTATCCACCACCTTCATCCTCATGATGCATGATCGGTATTTTTACTCCTTTTTCTCACTATTCTACCTCGACGTTCCTATCTTTTTTACGTAATTTCGATTGACTGATTGACCATAATCCTTCAGTTTTCTTACCTAACTATGATTAGTAGCCGCCTTATGTGTCTCCGATTCTGTTAATGCGTGCATGTCGCCATTATAACTGTATATTTCCAACACTGCATAATGATTAGGTTTCTTTTTGTATGATTCTTCAGCGTTTCTACTTAATCTTGTTTTTCACACTGTTATTCGCTATTGCGTCCTTGTGTGCTTGTGACCCCCATGCAACCTATGCTCTTGCATGTTTTTGTTTGCACTATGGAAGCCCTGACAAATATTGTCACCTTCCGTGATGGTCTCGCTCCGGATGTGCGCGAGTACCTACGTGCTCAAGGTCTTTTGGCCTTCCCTGAATTGCCTTGGCATTCAATGGAGTGTCATTCCTCCTATGCGCATATAATCTTTGCCATAGCCGCCACACTGCTACAGAACCTTGCTGGCCGCTGGCATGTTTGAGCCCCCGCATTGTTGTTACACTCAGTACAGTCACTGAGGGATTCCATCTCCCTCAGGAGGGATTGGTCGATGACCCTATCCTTCCTATGGCGACAATGAAGGAACTCTTTCCCCGGCACTCGTCTAACGAGTTTGCCATTTTATGTTGACCTGAACCGGACTGCACCGCACTCCAGTTCCTAGTAGCTGCCCTAAACCTCCAAAAACACACTTACGACATCTCTCGCCTGTTTTACTCCATGATCGACACTGCATCACGAGATGATGATGATGATGAAGATCTTCTCCACTTCTTCCGGCGCAAACGCACTCGCATCAGCCCATCCAAAGTCAAGTGCAGGAATCAACCATTGTTCAAGAGGTTGAAATTTTTCATGACACAGCCACTTCATTACAGGTAGCATCTGCCCACTCTTCTCCAATTAAACAGCAGGATCCTGATATTAGCATGGAAGACGTGGCTGAACCTTCCTGGTGGGATGATGCCCAATCCCTGGATGATATGGCTATGAAGGATACAGAGGTTGAGAGCACTGCTATGGTTTCTCATCCATCCTCCTCACCAGTAGTAGATGATCAAGCAGACACGGCAAAGCAACCGCAAGGTGTTGAAGAGTCCATTACTAAAATTGGCACTGTTTTGTCTTCGCTCCAACACGAAACCGACATTGTCCTAGTGCAGACACCCCTTCTTCCTCTTCCCCTTCCAATTACACTTCTTGCCACTACTGCTGCTTCTCCTTCCTCGCTTCCCACTGCAATCCGTGAGGCCACGTCCAAAGTTCTGTCTTCACCCGAGTACTCTCCACCCTCATCTCCACACCTTCTTTCTTCCCAACCATCACGGTCAACACCTTCTATTCCCACCCCTGTTATGTTCACCGAATTGGCGTCCATGGGACAGTTCTTAATTCAGTTATCCTAGCAATTACCTCTTCAATTGAAGACGGCAACACAAACTATTCCTCAGGAGCTACAAACTAAAGTAGACATCTTGGAAGCAGATATAGCACCCCTCCAAGAAGAACTACTCGAGGCGAAAATAGATATTCACTCCCTACAAATTCAAATTCAGCGATTGCAGAAACATTTGACAGAGAAAGATCTTATTATTGCCAACCAAGACACCAAAATTAACGGATTAAAGCAAGAGGTTGCAGATAAACAGGATGCCATAACTGCATTAGGCAACGAACGCCATGAAACGAGGGATAAGCTTAGTGTTTTAGAAGAAGCTTCACAGACGCTCGCCGCCAATGTCATTAAAGCTGAAGCCAAATTACATAAAGTTAGTGAGCAGCTGTTCCAAAAAGATCAAGAACTTTCTACAGAAATATTCAAGACTCTCCAGTTAAAGAAGGAAATCACAGTTGTTCAAAAAGAGAGAGAAGATTTTTACAAGACAATGCAGTTTCAGTCTGAAGAACTCGAACGCAGGGAAAAGCAATTAGGCATTCAAGCTGACAGATTATCCAGAATCGATGCTGACATTGCAGAAATGAAGTTGCGAAGAGATGCTGCTCTCGCAAATGACTTTTATTTATAGGAAGCATTTTTGCAGAATTAGGCTGAGTCTTTAATAAGTCGGGTGATAGCTTCCAGTTCGGTTAGAACTGATGCACAGTTAGTTGAGCCTCAGATTTTGAAGAATATGTTAGATTCCTTGAAGCAAAAGATCGCTCGAACCTTTAAGTTAGCCCGCTCCATGTACATCCAGGGCATTATAGATGAATCTTAAACTTTGTATTTTTCCTTTTTGGGTTCGAGTCCACCGTGCGTGCGAGTGTGAGCCACCGGAATGTAATATGTAATCTTGAAAAGTCGCATGCATACCGAAAGGGCATAGCGCAACAGTTGTAACTTTTTGATTAATACAAAGAAGCGTGCATGAGACGTATGGTATGTTGTCGGACTCTGAGTCTGGGCGAATGCCTGAAGTGGAGCATAGTGCATTGTTGAAACTTTGAGTATTTTGTCTCTCTAACACTATAATGTGCAGAACAGATATGTATTTGACAGATAGTTCGATTTGGAGAGATAAGTTGGTAAAGTAGTATATAATTGAATCTGTAAGAATTGGGAAAATACAAATAGGGCCTCTGTTTTGTAGACCCCTAACCATCCCAAGAACCCAAATTTGCTAAACAGATTAAACATTAGTTTAACACTTATCTTTGATAACCTATGTCATATAAGCATAATGCTTTGCAATGAAGCTATCATAAGTGAGCTTTTGAATAGGATGTTTTACCCTTTCTGACCTCCTTTCACTACCTGTGATTGGATATTTCTTCAATGTCCGTTTCTTTTGCACTTTAGGAGTTACAACTTCTTCAAATTCATCTTCATCTTCACTTGAATGAAAATCTCTTACCAAGTTTCCTCCATTACCTCTATTGTGGCTACATTTTGATGTATGCTCTAACTCCTTTTGCTTGCCCTTCCATGATGATGAGCTTTGTGAAGGAGTTGGCATACTTGGTCACTCAATGTAGTGTTAACTTGCACTTGCTCTTCATGTACCTGATCTGCATGTACAAAGTCTTCCTGCGAATCATTCGCACCTCCATACCAAGGTTTTAACTCATCAAACATAACATCCCTTGACACTCTAAGATTTTTAGTGACCAGATTATAACACCTATACCCCTTTTGCTCATTTGAGTAGCCAACAAAATACATTTTTCAGCCCTAGCATCAAGTTTACCTTCTCTAACTTCCTGTGGGATATGAACATAGCATATGCAACCAAAAACCCTTAAATGAGAAAAATATGGTTTTTGATAGTATACCTCATCTGGAGTAAGATCATGAACTCCTAAAGTTGGTATCCTATTCATAACATATGCTGCTATGGTTGCTGCATCAGCCCAATATGAGAAAGGTACATTCATCTCATTCAACATGCATCTAGCTACCTCTGCAATTTGTTTATTCTTTCTTTCTGAAATACCATTTTATTGAGGGGTATACCTGCATGTGTATTGCCTCCTTATGCCTTCATCTCCTAAGAACCTTGTGAACTCAATGGAAAAATATTCTACCCCTCCATCTTTAGGGTTTTAATCCTATGACCTGTTTCATTCTCAACAAGTGCCTTGTATTTTTTGAATACTTCAAACACATATGATTTTTGCTTGATTATATACAACCAAAATTTCCTTAAACAATCATCAATAAAGATAACAAAGTACCTATTACCTACATGTGAAGGTTCTCTTGAAGGTCCCCATACATCTGTATGCACTAAATCCAAAACCCTTGGAGAAACATACTTGCTTGACTTGAAAGGCAACCTAGTTTGCTTCCCAAATTGACAAGCTTCACATACCTCATGAAGATGTGATGTTGAGAAGTTTGGACCTTTGACCAATGCACTTTTCTCCATGTTCTTTAGCTTTTCAATGTTTGCATGTCCTATCCTTTTATGCCACAAATCCAAATCTACAATTCTTCTATTTCATGAGGTGATGAACATTACCTTGTTGGGGTTTTGCTTGATATTGAGAGTAAACATCCTTCCATGCTTCTCTCCTTTTGCCACAAGCTGAAATCCATTCTTTGGATCCTCTATGAAGCAAACTTTGCTATTGAACTTCACTTGGTATCCTTTATCTACCATTTGACTGACAGAAATGAGATTCTTTGTAATAGTAGGGACATATAATACCTTAGATAGTGTCTTGCTCTTCTTGCCATCCTAGAACTTGACATCACCAATGTGTGTGATCTCATGCTCGGTGTTGTCACCTTTCTCTACACATCCTCTTCGCTTTGGAGCCTCTAAATTGCAAAACATGTCCTCCCTACAAGACATATGATTGCTTCATCCACTATCTGTGTACCAAGTATCATCCTTCTCATGTTTACTATCTCCATATGCATGACTCATGGTAAGAACTTGATCACTAGACTCATTTAAAGCATAGTTACCTTGAGCATTGTTCCTCCTTTGGTAGCATTCATTTGCCCAATGTCCTAGCTTCCCACAAATGAAGCATCGATTGCCTCTTGATCCTCTTCCTCTTCCTCTATTCTTTTTGCCTATACCTCTTCCATTTGAAGATGAGCCTTCATTTGAGTCCTCTTGGTTGTCACTTTGCTTGCTTTGGATTTGCCTTCCTCTTCCTCTACCTCTTGATGCTTTGCCTCTTCCTCTACCTACATATAGCATTTGACCTTGGGCACCTTTGCCCTTGCTTCCACCTTGCAATATTCATTAACCATTAAAGGGTTCAATTGATCAAAATCAGGCATGTTCTCCCTAGCATACAATGAGGATATGAAGCTCCTCCACTTGCCATCATCTTTAAGACCATTAAGTACAAATGCAACCATGTCATCATCATCAATTGAATGTCCTATGGCTGCCAATGAATCTCTAATAACTTTGGCTTTAATTATATAATCATGTATGGATTGGTTACCTGCTTTCTTCAAGTTGTTGAGCTCATTTTTTAGTTGTACCTTCTTTGCCTTTGTGTTTGTGGTGAACATCTTCTCCAAATATTCCCACATTTCCTTGGCGGTCTCCATGCTTTGAATGTGACCTATCATTGTGTTGCTTACATGTTGAGATATTGTAAACATAACCCTTCTATTTCGTACCTCCCATTCTCTAATTGCTCTCCTTTCTTGGTCAGTAGGGTTAGTTGGATCCGCAGCAATTGGTTTGACATCTCCTCCATTGATTATGCCTCCTAGGTCCTTGCTCATGATGAAGTTTGTCATCCTAAACTTCCAAGGTTGAAATTTGTCTTTGCCCAACTTCTCAATCTGTTTGGATACCTCTCCCATCCTCTTGAATCACCTAAAATTGAAATATGGTGTGGGATTACCTCCTTTGTTGATAGTGAGGTCCCTTTGTGTGATGACGATGAAGCTCCCCCTTGGATCCAAGTTTCCAACCTCCTTCAAGCTTTGAAAAGGATTCAATGGTTGATTCCTTGGCTTGGAGTCCTTCTTTGTACTCTCCTTGATGTCCACAAGGAGCTCTGATACCACTGTTGGAAGATTTGTCCTCCAAATGCACAACAAGAAGCTTGGACCCTTCCCAAGGCCTATCTACCTTGAGACTAGTACTCACTAAAACTAGAATATCTCCCAACTCCCGAATCAAATCCAAATACCCATTTAGCCACAAATACTAGACAGTAAGGGATTTCCAATGAGCTATGAATCACTGGATTTGGACACATATAGACCTGTCAACTGAGTCACACAAGAAAACCCAATTTTTCTAGTAGGTTTTGGGACAGAACAACATACAAAGAAATAGCTATATCTCACAGTAAAAGAGCAGTCTTGCCAAAATTCTTTTTGGAATATAATTCTTGCTTTATAAGCTTTCCAATAAGTACAAGAACTCTCAGAATGGAGCTCATACAAAGAGAAATTGACGTCCTAACAGGCTGCAATGGAAATGGAGCACCCTTTGGAAAGGGTAGGAGAGATATACAAGAGAATAAGAACATCTATGAGAGCCTATGGCTCAATGGCACATATATATGGAGCAGCCCGACTTCCTAACATCCAAACATGCCTTGAATGAGCTTGGATGGTCTTTATATAGCCATGAAAGCCTTCTATGACTCTTTGTATGTCCTCCATGTCACATGCCCTCCTTGTCTCTTCACTTGCCTTGTGATTTTGTCTCTTCATTGGAGTGGCTTTTGGTGGTCCAATGCCTCCTTTTGGAAAAGGTTGAACCTTCAACTTTATTCCTTGACTTTCCTAAGGTTCAAAAGCCTTAAAATGGAGTTATTTTATGAAAAACAACTCCTGCGCTTGCCCTAGAAATGCATATCTTTTAACATCTATCTATATTTCTATCTATCTATCTATCTATCTATCTATCTATCTATCTATCTATCTATCTATCTATCTATCTATCTATCTATCTATCTATCTATCTATCTATCTATCTATCTATCTATCTATCTATCTATCTATCTATCTATCTATCTATCTATCTATCTATCTA
>CM035425.1:119459389-119469389 GCA_020310875.1 Ceratopteris richardii | reverse complement strand
AAATACGTTTCTTGAGTTACATACACTCCATGTTGACTATATGAGATCTCCATTCCCAAGAAATATGACAAGTCTCCCAAGTCACTGATTTTGAACTCTTTCTCCATTTGCTTCTTTAGGATTTGAATGCATTTTTCATATGTACCTGTAAGAATTATATCATCAACATATATGCACATGTATATGAACCCATCATCACTTGCTTTAACAAGCAAGCTACTATCTGCTTTAGATACTTGGAATCCAAGTTCTTTCAAGAACTTCACAAGTCTATAATTCCATGCCTTGGGGCCTACTTCAAGCCATACAAAGCTCTCTTGAGCTTACATACATGATCTGGATACCTTTCATCTCTGAATCCTTGTGGTTGCTCCATGAAAACATCATCTAAAATGTAACCATTTAGAAAAGCATTCTTCACATCTAATTGACATAATTTCCAACCTTTACATGCAGCAATGGCTATGAGTGTCCTGATGGTTGTCATCTTTGCCATAGGACTATAGGTCTCATCATAATCTATACCAAATGTCTGAGCAAATCCTTTCACAACAAGTCTAGCTTTATAACTAGACACTGTTGGTGCAGACCAATCACCAATTGAAGATTTGAAGCAAAGAAGATGGATATATTCACAAGAGTGAAGGACATGTACACATATATACATTAGTTAAGACATAGGTTACATATACTTATGCTTTGATAAAAGTTTGTACATAATTGCCTATAAATACTTTTGGAAAATGTCGGGGTAAAGAGAGAAGACAAGAAGAGACTTTGTATGAGCATAGGAGTAGAGAAATGAGATGTTGAAAATTTCATTAGACACATGAGAAGTGAGTTGAAGTCTCTCTCTCATTCAGGTGTAGTCTTCTTCAGAAATGACAGAATTTTTGCGCCCGATGTTTCTGTGTATGCTCCGTCTGTGTTAGATCATTTGTGAAATCCTTTTGAGGATATCTAAGTTCATAGTTAATGAGTCTATGAATTAAGTTTTAGAGTCTAATTGTGATCAGGCGAAGAGAATTGTGTGTAGGAACATTCATATGTGGTGAGTGTTCACAGTTCTCTGAAATAGGTGCAGATTTTGAGTTCAATGAAATGAGTAGTGCTTAGTGCACAGTGTAAAGTTTTACACATATGATAGCTCAAAATCTAAGTTGAGAGATAAGCTATCTACAGCCAAAAGGATTTGGTAAAACGGGTTCGACATTGTGAGAACCAAAGTTAAGAAGTTAGGGGTGTCAAATCGACTTCTCAGAAGTGCAGATTTAGACATAGGTAACTTGTGAAGTTGATTTCTCAAGTTATACTAAAACTTTTGAAGAAATTTAACTTGGAGGAGGTGCGCAACTTCTAGGCGACACTCCATACAAAATTTCATAGAAAACTTTACATGTTTGATAGGTCAATGAGAAGAAATTGTGCAGCAGACTTTCTGTGTTTTATCTTCTTCACAGAATTTTTCAACTTCTGATAATTTGGAGATTGAACTTCTAATTTGGTGAAGGTTTTGACTTACTCTTGGTAAAGAGGTGTTCTTAATTCAAGAGTAGATTGTTCTTTTGGAATTTAACACTCTCCATCAGTGGTATCAGAGCAGGAGACATCAAAATCAAGGAAAGGAGGATCCCGACTGTTGCAGAGTCAAGAAATTCAATAATTGAAGAACTAAAAGGTGAAAGCTTGAAGGCAAAGCTTGAGGAGGAGACCATACGACATCAAGAAAGACAAAAGGAGTCTAATTCGAAGTAAAGGTACATATATTGTTCATAAAGATTGAAGATTTCAATACACAGGTGGACACAAGATGGGAGATTCTCTTCAGATAGAGAAATTGGATAGGGAAAACTATACTGCATGGTCTATGAGGATGGAAGCTCATCTTATGAGCAAAGATTTAATAGCCTATATCACAGGAGAAGAAGAGAAGCCACAGTTCAGAGATCCTAGTGTTCCAACTAGGGAAGAGTTAGCAGATTTGAAAAATTGGATGAAGAAAGATGCTCAAGCTAGGAGCATTATATATATGGCAGTCAATGATTACTTGTTACCTCATATTCGAGGTCTTGAAAGTGCTACTGATATTTGGAATGCTTTGGAGGAGCATTTCCAGAATACTACAAAGTCAAGGAAGGCATCTTTATGGGCAGAATTTACAACCTTTAAGAAGAAGGCTTCTCAATCTATTTCAGACTATGTAACAAGAATGAAAGACATTGCAGATGCTTTAGGAGCTGTTGATGAAGACATTGAGGAGGATAAATTGGTAAGGCAAATTCTTACAGGTTTAAGAGGTGATGACAAATGGAAGCCATTCATTTTGTCTACAGAGTTATCACTTGATCATTTCACTCCTGATTTAAATCAGTTGTTAGGTCATATGCTAAAATTTGAGCAGGATGTTAAAGGAGATGGTGACAAGAGTGCAGGTCATGCAATGTACTCAAAGGACAAGAAGAAGAATAGCAAAGGAAAGCAACAAGCAAATGAAGAAGAAGGCACAACTAGTCAAGCCAACTTCCTAAGAGGAAGAGGAGGTGGCAAAGGTAGAGGAAGAGGCAGGAATAACAAAGATGGAGGCAAAGCTTGCTGGATTTGTGGTAAGACAAATCACTTAGCTAATGATTGTTGGCATAATAATCAGAGTAATAATGGATATAATCAGAATTATAATGCAAGAGGAAGAGGTGGCAGAAATCAAAGAGGTAATTTCAGAGGCAGAGGTAGTAGGGGTTACTTTGGAAGAAATGCAGGTAGAGGATTCCAAAGTCAACAATACAATAACACCTACTACAATTATGCTTCAGATCAAAAGGAGGATTCAACATTGATAATGAATGCAACTTGTGAAAGGCAGAGTGAAGATCAGAGAGTCTTCTACATTGACTCAGGGTGTAGCAATCACCTAAGTGGTAATATAGCTTTGATGACTGATTTGGAGAATAAGGTTTTTAATCATGTTGTTCAAACAGGTGACAACACAAAGCACAATGTGAAGTCAATTGGATCAGTAAAGGCCAAGGATGGTAGCACCTTATTGAGTAAGGTCTTGTATGTTCCTACAATTCCTAAGAATTTGATAAGTGTAGGACAAATTGTTGAAAAGGGATACGAAGTAAGGTTCACTAATGATGGAGTATATGTGGAAGACCCTAGCCAAGGGTATAAATAGATTGTTTCAGGGAAGAAAGAAGGAAGATTATTTACATTAAAGATTCAACGCAATATTGGTCATGCTATGTTCACATATGGAGGACATAAGATCTCTGAGTTAGATCTTTGGCACAAGAGGCTTGGACATTTTAATGAAAGAGGTATCAAAGACATGGTTAACAATGGTTCAGTGCTTGGTTTGCCTAATGTTGCAGGTCAACATATGACATACAGATGTGAGGCATGTCAATTAGGTAAGGCTCATAAGCTTTCCTACTCCAAGCATGGTTTTATGTACTCAAAGAAGCTTGAATTGGTACACACAGATGTGTGGGGGCCATCAAAGGATTTCAGTATAAATGGGTCAAGGTATTATGTGATTTATGTTGATGATGCTACTAGATGGATCACTATTTATGTGATCAAAGATAAGTCAGAAGTGTTTAATACATTTAAACACTATCATGCATATGCAGAAAGAATTACAGGACATAAGTTGAAGAGACTAAGGTTAGATGGAGGGGGAGAGTATTTCTCTAATGAATTCAGTGATTACTTGTGGAATGCAGGTATAAAAAGGGAAGTTACTTGCAGGTACTCTCCTCAACAAAATGGTGTAGCAGAAAGGAGAAATAGAACACTTGTTGAGTTTGCAAGATCCATGATGAAAGAGAAGAATTGCCCAAATTATTTGTGGGCAGAGGCTGTAAATACAGCTACATATTTGTTCAATAGGTTACCATGTAAAGCCTTGCAGGGTATGACACCATATGAGGCTTGGTGGGGTAAGAGACCTACCTTGGATCATTGCAGAGTTTTTGGATGTGTGGCATATGCATATGTGCCATCACAATTAAGGCACAAGTTGGAGCCTAAAGCTGAAAAATATGTTTTCATTGGTTATGATGATAAGCAGATGGGTTATAGATTGTGGAGTCCATCTACAAAACAATTCATGGTTTCTAAAGATGTTACATTTGATGAGCAAAGCACTTGGTATGCAGGTACAATCAATATCAATACAGGTGATGAAGAAGAAGTGAGCCAAAGGAAAGGTAAATCAAAGGTTCAGATATTTGATGAACAAGAGAATAATGAAGTGCAGGTTGAAGTGGAAGAAACACCAAGATTTGATCCTGAATATGAAGAACCAGAAACCTCAAGAAGTGGAGAACTTAGGAGGTCTACAAGGAACAAATGGCAACCTACAAGGTATAGCTATGATACTTCATTTTTGGCCACAAAAGATTATGCTTATATGATGAAAACAGATGAAGACCCTTCTACATATGAAGAGGCAAAAGGTAAGGAAAAATGGGAGAAAGCTATGCAGGAAGAATTTGATGCATTATTGGAAAATCAAACTTGGGATTTGGTTCCAAAGCCAAATAGTCAGAAAATTATTGGATGCAAGTGGGTTTACAAGACCAAGAGGTTTGCAGATGGAAGTGTGTCTAGATACAAAGCTAGACTTGTTGTCAAAGGGTTTGCTCAAACATATGGTGTTGACTATGATGAGACTTATAGTCCTGTGGCAAAGATGACAACCATCAGGACACTTATAGCTATTGCTGCATGTAAAGGTTGGAAGTTATGTCAACTTGATGTAAAAAATGCTTTTTTGAATGGTTATATTTCAGATGATGTGTTCATGGAGCAACCTCAAGGGTTCAAAGATAAAAGGTATCCAGATCATGTGTGCAAGCTCAAGAGAGCTTTGTATGGCTTGAAGCAGGCCCCAAGGGCATGGAATTATAGACTAGTAAAGTTCTTGAAAGAACTTGGTTTTCAGGTGTCTAAAGCAGATAGTAGCTTGCTTGTCAAAGCAAGTGATAATGGTTTCATATACATGTGCATATATGTTGATGATATAATCCTTACAGGTACAGATGAAGAAGGAATACAAAGACTCAAGAAGCAAATGGAAAAGGAGTTCAAAATAAGTGACTTGGGAGACTTGTCATACTTCTTGGGCATGGAGACTACATATACTCAACATGGAGTATTTGTGACCCAAGAAAGGTATTTGAAGAACTTGTTAATCAAGTTTAAAATGGATGATTGCAGGGTAGCACCTACACCAATGGAGGTGAATCACAAATTGAGTAAGTTTGGAGGTGAAGAATTCAAGGACATGAGACAATATCAGAGTTTGGTTGGTAGTCTTATCTATGCTACTTTAACTAGACCTGATTTATCATATGCAGTAGGGGTTTTGTCTCAATTCATGCATTGCCTAAGGAAAGAACATTGGATTGCAGGACAAAGAGTGTTGAGGTACATTAAGGGTACACTCAATGAAGGTTTGTATTATGGTTTTACATCAGATACAAACATCAAGATCTATAGTGATGCAGATTGGGCAGGTAATCCAGATGATAGAAGGTCAACTTATGGTTACATGTGTTATGTGGGAGATAAGCTTATCTCATGGTGTTCTAAGAAGCAACATATAGTTGCTTTGTCTTCTACAGAAGCTGAATATAAAGGCATGGTTGAAGCTGCAAAGGAAGTGATTTGGCTCAAGACATTGATGAAGAGTTTTGATATCGTGCATGGGATACCAATTATATATGGAGATAACATGAGTTCATTGTATTTAGCTGCTAATCCTGTTTTTCATGCCAGGACCAAACACATTGAGATACAGTATCACTTTCTAAGAGAGAAGGTGATGGATAAAGAGATTGAAGTCATACATACTTCAACTAAAGATCAAATAGTTGATATGCTTACAAAGAGCTTGGATGGACCAAAGCTACATAAGTTTAAAGACATGGCAGGTATAAAGAAGAAAAGAGAAACCTCAATTGATGATTGAGGGGGAGCTGTTGGTGCAGAACAATCACCAATTGAAGATTTGAAGCAAAGAAGATGGATATATTCACAAGAGTGAAGGACATGTACACATATGTACATTAGTTAAGACATAGGTTACATATACTTATGCTTTGATAAAAGTTTGTACATAATTGCCTATAAATACTTTTGGAAAATGTCGGGGTAAAGAGAGAAGACAAGAAGAGACTTTGTATGAGCATAGGAGTAGAGAAATGAGATGTTGCAAATTTCATTAGACACATGAGAAGTGAGTTGAAGTCTCTCTCTCATTCAGGTGTAGTCTTCTTCAGAAATGACAGAATTTTTGCGCCCGATGTTTCTGTGTATGCTCCATCTGTGTTAGATCATTTGTGAAATCCTTTTGAGGATATCTAAGTTCATAGTTAATGAGTCTATGAATTAAGTTTTAGAGTCTAATTGTGATCAGGCGAAGAGAATTGTGTGTAGGAACATTCATATGTGGTGAGTGTTCACAGTTCTCTGAAACAGGCGCAGATTTCAAGTTCAATGAAATGAGTAATGCTCAGTGCACAATGTAAAGTTTTACACATATGATAGCTCAAAATCTAAGTTGAGAGATAAGCTATCTACAACCAAAAGGATTTGGTAAAACGGGTTTGACATTGTGAGAACCAAAGTTAAGAAGTTAGGGGTGTCAAATCGACTTCTCAGAAGTGTAGATTTAGACATAGGTAACTTGTGAAGTTGATTTCTCAAGTTATACTAAACCTTTTGAAGAACTTTAACTTGGAGGAGGTGTGCAACTTCTAGGCAACACTCCATACAAAATTTCATAGAAAACTTTACATGTTTGATAGGTCAATGAGAAGAAATTGTGCAGGAGACTTTCTGTGTTTTATCTTCTTCATAGAATTTTTCAACTTTTGATAATTTGGAGATTGAACTTCTAATTGGTGAAATGAATACATATTTTTCAGCTTTAGGTTCCAATTTATGCCTGTGATGGCACATATGCATATGCCAAACAACCAAACACTTTGCAATGATCTAGAGTAGGTCTCTTACCCCACCATTCCTCATATGGTGTCATACCCTACAAAGCTTTACATCGTAACCTATTAACCAAATAAGTAGCTGTATTCACAGCCTCAGCCCACTAATAGTTTGTGCAATTTTTCTCCTTCATCATGGATCTTGCAAACTCAACAAGAGTTCTATTCCTTCTTTTTGCTACACCATTTTGTTGAGGAGAGTACCTGCAAGTGATTTCCCTTTTTATACCTGCATTCCACAAGTAATCACTGAACTCATTAGAGAAATACTCTCCCCCTCCATCTGACCTTAGTCTCTTCAACTTATGACCTGTAATTCTCTCTGCATACACATGATAATGTTTGAATGTATTGAATACTTTTGACTTATCTTTGATCACATAGATAGTGATCCATCTGGTAGCATCATCAACATAAATCACATAATACCTTGAACCATTGATACTGAAATCTTTTGATGGTCCCCACACATCTGTGTGTACCAATTCAGGCTTCTCTGAATACATGAAACCATGCTTGGAGTAAGATTGCTTATGAGCCTTACCTAATTGACATGTCTCACATCTGTATGTCATATGTTGACCTACAACATTAGGCAATCCAATCACTCAACCATTATTAACCATATCTTTGATACCTCTTTCATTGAAATGTCCAAGCCTTTTGTGCCAAAGATCTAACTCAGAGATCTTACGTCCTCCATAAGTGAACAAGGCATGACCAACATTACCTTGAATCTTCAATGTGAACAATCTTCCTTCTTTCTTCCCTGAAACAATTTGTTTATACCCATTGCTAGGGTCTTCCACAAACACTCCTTCATTAGTGAACCTAACTTCATAAACTTTTTCAACAATTTGTCCTACACTTATCAAATTCTTAGGAATTGTAGGAACATACAAAACCTTACTCAATAGAGTACTTCCATCCTTGGCCTTCACTGATCCAATTGACTTCACATTGTGCTTTGTATTGTCACTTGTTTGAACTACATGATTAGTTACATTATTGTCCAAATCAGTCATCAAAGCTATGTTACCACTCAGGTGATTGCTACACCCTGCATCAATGAAGAAGACTCTTTGGTCTTCACTTTGCCTTTCACAAGTTGCATTCATTATTAATGTTGAATCCTCCTTCTGATCTGAAGCATAATTGTAGTAGGTATTGTTGTATTGTTGACTTTGAAATCCTCTACCTGCATTTCTTCCAAAGTAACCTCTACTACCTCTACCTCTGAAATTACCTCTTTGATTTCTGCCACTTCTTCCTCTTGAATTAAAATTCTGATTATATCCACCATTATTCTCAGTATTATGCCAACAATCATTAGCTAAGTGATTTTTCTTACCACAAATCCAGCAAGCTTTAACTCCATCTTTATTACTACTGCCTCTTCCTCTACCTTTGCCACCTCCTCTTCCTCTTAGGAAGTTGGCTTGGCTAGTTGTACCTTCATCTTCATTTTTTTGTTGCTTCCCTTTGATATTCTTCTTCTTATCCTTTGAATACATTGCTTGACCTGCACTTTTATCATTTTCACCTTTGACATCCTGCTCAAAGGTTAACATATGTCCTAGCAACTGATTTAAGTCAGGAGTAAATGATCAAGTGATAATTCAGTAGACAAAATGAATGGCTTCCATTTGTCATCACCTCTCAAAACTGTGAGGATTTGCCTTACCAATTTATCCTCCTCAATATCTTCATCAACTGCTCCTAATGCATCTGCAATGTCCTTCCATCCTTGTTACATAGTCTTAGATGGAATGAGAAGCCTTCTTCTTGAATGTGGTAAACTCTGCCCACAAGGATGCCTTCCTTGACTTTGTGGTGTTTTGGAAATGCTCCTCCAAAGAATTCAATATATCACTTTCACTTTCAAGACCTCTAATGTGAGGTAGCAAGTATTCATTAACTGCCATATAGATAATGCTCCTAGCTTGAGCATCTTTCTTCATCCAAGTCTTCAAATCTGATAATTCCTCCCTAGTTGGAACACTAGGATCTCTGAACTGAGGCTTTTCTTCTTCACCTGTAATATAACCTATCAAGTCTTTGCTCATAAGATGAGCTTCCAACATCATTGACCATGCTCGATAGTTCTCTCTATCCAATTTCTCTATCTGAAGAGAATCTCCCATCCTTTCTTCACCTGTGTATTGAATTCTTCAACGTTTATGAGTAATAGATGTATCTTTACTTTGAATGAAGTTCCTTTTCACTTCTTTGATGTCGTATGGCCTCCTTCTCAAGCTTTGCTCTCAAGCTTTCACCTTTTTTAATCTTCAGATGTTGAATTCTTTATTACTACAGCAGTCGGGGTACTCCTTTCTTCCATTTTGATGCTTCCTACTCTGATACCACTGATGGAGAGTGTTAATCTCCAAAAGAACAAGCTACTCTTGAAGTTAGAGCACCTCTATATCAAGAGTAACTCAAAACCTTCACCAATTTGGAGGATTAATGATCAATTATAAAGATTTTGGATAACCTGTGAAGAAGATGACTCTAGAGAAAGTCTGTTGCACATAACTCTCTCATTGACTTATCAAATGTGTAAAGTTTTTTATAAAACTTTGCATAAGGTGTCGCCTATAGTTTGCACACCTCCTCCAAGTTAAATCATTCCAAAAGACTCAGCAGATCTTGAGAAATGGACTTAACAAGTCACCTATGTCTAAAACTGTTCTTCAGAGAAGTTGATTCAGACACCTCTAACTTCTAATACTTGGTTCTCTCAATCTAGAACCCGTCTATGCAAATGCTTTTGGCTATAGGTAGCTTACCTTTCAACTTAAAGAGTGAGTGCTTGCTTGCTCCAAATGTTACACTATGGAAGGAGAACTGACCAAAACATTAGCATCAAATTTTGCGCCTGTTTCAGAAAACAGTGAACACTTCTTCACATATGAATAATCCTACTCATAATTCTCACAGCTTGTTTACGATTAGGCTCTCAAACTTTAACCATAGACTCACTAATTATT
>CM035425.1:119424389-119449389 GCA_020310875.1 Ceratopteris richardii | reverse complement strand
GTGACTTAGATGGAAGTCTATTTATGAGATATGTGGTTGTACACACAACCTCTGCCCATAGGTAGTTTGGCAATCCCTTTTCGTTGAGCATGGACCTTGCAACTTCCACAATAGCTCTGTTCCTCCTCTCTGCTATAGTGAGTTCGGGTGTATACCTTGTAGTGATTTCCCTTTTAATGCCTCTTTCATCAAGAAGGCATCAAATTTAGAAGAGAAGTATTCTCCTCCACCATCTGATCTGAGCCTTTTCAAAGTCCTACCTGTTTGGTTTTCAACAAGAGCAATATACTTCTTAAAGCAATTAAACACTTCATCCTTGTGCTTCATGAAAAATAGAATGGTCCACCTGCTACAATCATCTATGAAAGACACATAATATCTTGAGCCTGATATAGATGGCTCCTTACTTGGACCCCACACATCCGTGTGCACTAGATCCAAAGGATTTTGATACATATATCCTTTCTTATTGAAAGGTTGTCTATGAGCCTTGCCGAGTTGACAAGCTTCACACTTATAAATCATGTGTTGCCTTGTGATATTAGGCAAACCAAGTACACTTTGGTCCCTGCAAATTTGTTTGAGTGTCCTCTCACCAATGTGAGCAAGCCTTTTGTGCCATATCTCCAACTCTATAAGAGTTTGAGATCCATAGCTAAACAAAGCTATGTTCTTTGTATCTTCCACTTCAAAAGTGAAGAGCCTTCCTGTCTTTTCTCCTTTGGCAATCCTTCGAAAGCCTTGCCTTGGGTCTTCAACATATGCTCCAAATCGGTTGAATATAACCTGCAATCCTTTTTCAACAATATGTCCAACACTTATTAAATTTTTGGTAATTGTAGGAACATACAAGACTTTGCTTTAGAGGTTCATATTCCCATCTGATGTCTTCACATTAACTATCTTCTCCACTGAGTGTTTTGTGTCATCTCCTGTCTGCACTTCATGCTTGTTATGAGGATCATCCAAATCAGAAAGTAAAGCCACATTTCCTGCTACATGGTTTGAGCATCCCGAATCAATGTAAAATATGTGATCATCATCCTTACCCTTCTTCACTGATAGATTCATAATCAATAATGAATCTTCTTGACTTTGGTCCTCTCATAGTTATTGTAATCTCTTCTTCCTCTATGGCCACTTTGATAGTTGTTGTTGTTGTAATTGTTGTAGTAGTTGTTGTTGTTGTAGCCTCCATTGTATCTAACTCTATTTGATCCATAACCACCTCTATTGAGTCCTCTTCCTCTTGAGTTCCTCGGGTTCCTGAAACATTCTTCAATAGTATGATTAGATAAGCCACATATATTGCAAGGTTGAGATGATTGGAATCTCCCCCTGCCTTTCTTTCCACCTTTGCCTCTTCCTCTAGCTCTTCCTCTACCTGCAAAGTTTGCTTGGAAAGAGCTACCTTATCTTCATTCTTCCTATTCTTTGACTTGTCCTTGACCTTAGCTTTATCAGAATATAAGGCAGAAGTTTGATTACCTCTTGAGGACTCACCACCTTTGTTAATCTTTGCTTCATGAGTGAAGAGTTGGCCCATGAGTGTGTTGAGGTCGGGTACATGCATATCCATGTATAAATCCATGGCTGTTGTGACTTACTCCCACTTGTCATCTGCTTTGATTCCATTTATGATTTTTCTAATGATTTGCTCCTCTTCAATTACCTCTCCAATGCTTCCAAGTTGGTCAGAAATCTCCTTCATCTTTGTGACATAATCAGTCACACTTTGCTTCGGGCTTTTCTTCATTGTTGTGAACTCCATCCACAATTGGTTCTTCCTTGCTCGAGTGTTGGAGGAGAAAAAAGAAGCAATTGTATTCCAGGTCTCTCTTGATGTCTTGCATCCCTTGACATGAGGTAAATGAAAATCAGAGATTGAGTTTAGAATATAGGACCTTGCAAGTGCATCCTTTGAACACCAATTTGAAAGTCCTTCCACTTCTTCATGTGATGGTTGCCCTTTGTTCCTCATGGTTGGTATTGCTTCATCTCCCGATATGAATCCATATAGATTCCTCCCTTGAAGGTAAGCCCCCATCCTTAGAGACCATGCCGGGTAGTTGTTTTGATCCAATTTGTCAATTGTTGATGGAAATCCATCTCCCATGTTGCTTGACTATGCTCTGATACCACTGTGAAGAGAGATGGTGGATGCAATCCAAAGATGAGTAGGTGCTGCTACAACCAACTTCACACCAGCCAACTGAGAATTCAGATTTGATTAGTAGACCCTTTTAGCTTCCTAAATCCACCAAAATATCAGCCAGGTACTTTGGAGCATGTATCCCAAAAGTTTAAGTCAAGACAGACAAGTTGCAAGATGACTAGCTTCCAAAAACTTGCTATTTTTGAACATACACCTACTAGAAAAATTGAACAGTGCTCTCAAAATGGTAAGAATTAGATAAATTCCTTTTGGGCATAGCAAATAGACTTATCAAGCTTCACAATCCAAATCAAAACACTTCAAATGATGGACTGATCACTGAGAACAATTTTTTACAAAGTTTGGAACATGCCCACCATTCTCGGGACTCTGCAAAGATAGACCAGTGAGCAGTAAAAGGCATATATCTCCCACACTATTAATCCAATGACCATGAACATTTGTATGCAGAAACTAGATCGTAGGAGCTATCCAACGCATGTTAAGACAGTGAAACATGTGGAGTAGAACTAGAGATATGACCTTCTAAAGTTACTGCTCTGAGTGAGTATAGCAGAGAACAAAACAGAGAAGTAGATAATAATAAATGTATAGATTCACATATGATTACAACCACATTGGCAATGAATATTTGCACAATGGGAGTAGAATGATAGAGCTATGGAGTAAGCTCTTCAATCTCTACAAAATGACATGAAGTGGTCACGTACAAGGCTTGCTAATCGCCTCTTCCTTCTTGCTCTTTTTATAGCTATTTTTGGAGGGAGTTTTGAATTCGAATTCGAATGGCTCCACCTAAAAGTGATCCCCAAAGCTAGGAGATATTGCCTCAGCTCAAAAATTTGTGGTTTTAGGTAGTTAGAGCCACGAATTTGCTTTTACATCATGGATGAGGTAAGCCATCTTTTTCCTTTTTCTTTTTTCAATTACAAGAGATAAAAATGAACTCTTTGGTGTTCACATGACTACACATGTGACTTACAAATGATCATAATATCAAACATATCAAGCATGTAGGCTTGGGTAAAATGCACCAATAGTTAGAGCCACAACTTTGCTTTTACATCATGGATGAGGTAAGCCATCCTTTTCCTTTTTTCTTTTTTCAATTACAAGAGATAAAATGTACTATTTTACAAGAGGTGTCCACATGACTACACATGTGACTTACAAATGATCATGATATCAAGCATATCAAGCATTTAGGCTTGGGAAAAATGCACCAACATGTATGTCATATGTTGACCTACAACATTAGGCAATCCAAGCACTGAACCATTGTTAACCATATTTTTAATACCTCTTTCATTGAAATGTCCAAGTCTTTTGTGCCAAAGATCTAACTTAGAGATCTTATGTCCTCCATAGGTAAACAAGGCATGACCAATGTTACCTTGAATCTTCAATGTGAACAATCTTCCTTGTTTCTTCCCTGAAACAATTTGTTTATACCCATTGCTAGGGTCTTTCACAAAAACTCCTTCATTAGTGAACCTAACTTCATAACCTTTTTCAACAATTTGCCCTACACTTATCAGATTCTTTGGAATTGTAGGAACATACAAAACCTTACTCAGTGGAGTACTTCCATCCTTGGCCTTCACTGATCCAATTGACTTCACATTGTGCTTTGTATTGTCACCTATTTGAACTACATGATTAGTTACCTTATTCTCCAAATCATTCATCAAAGCTATGTTGCCACTCAGGTGATTGCTACACCTTGAGTCAATGTAGAAGACTCTTTGGTCTTCACTTTGCCTTTCACAAGTTGCATTCATAATCAATGTTGAATCCTCCTTCTGATCTGAAGCATAATTGTAGTAGGTATTGTTGTATTGTTGGCTTTGAAATCGTCTACCTGCATTTCTTCCAAAATAGCCTTTACTACCTCTACCTTTGAGATTACCTCTTTGATTTCTACCACCTCTTCCTCTTGAATTAAAGTTCTCATTATATCCACCATTATTTTGAGTATTATGCCAACAATCATGAGCTAAGTGATTTTTCTTACCACAAATCCAGCAAGCTTTGACTCCATCTTTATTACTTCTACCTCTTCCTCTACCTTTGCCACCTTCTCTTCCTCTTAGGAAGTTAGCTTGGCTAGTTGTACCTTCATCTTCATTTGCTTGTTGGTTCCCTTTGCTATTCTTCTTCTTATCCTTTGAATACATTGCTTGACCTGCACTTTTATCACTTTCACCTTTGACATCCTGCTCAAAGGTTAGCATGTGTCCTAGCAACTGATTTAAGTCAGGAGTAAAATGATCTAGTGATAATTCAGTAGACAAAATGAATGGCTTCCATTTGTCATCACCTCTCAAACCTGTGAGGATTTGCCTTACCAATTTATCCTCCTCAATATCTTCATCAATTGCTCCTAATGCATCTGCAATGTCCTTCATCCTTGTTACATAATTTGAGATGGATTGAGAGGCCTTCTTCTTGAATGTGGTAAACTCTGCCCACAAGGATGCCTTACTTGACTTATGGTGTTTTGGAAATGCTCCTCCAAAGCATTCCATATATCACTTGCACTTTCAAGACCTCTAATGTGAGGTAGCAAGTAGTCATTAACTCCCATATAGATAATGCTCCTAGCTTGAGCATCTCTTTTCATCCAAGTCTTCAAATCTGACAATTCATCCCTAGTTGGAACACTAGGATCTTTGAACTAAGGCTTTTCTTCTTCACCTATAATATAACCTATCAAGTCTTTGCTCATAAGATGAGCTTCCATCCTCATTGACCATGATGGATAGTTCTCTCTATCCAATTTCTCTATCTAAAGAGAATCTCATATCCTTTCTTCACCTGTGTATTAAATCCTTCAAGCTTTATGAGTAATAAGGTTACCTTTGCTTCGAATAATACTCCTTTCATCTTCCTTGATATCTTCTGACCTCCTTCTCAAGCTTAGCTTTCAAGCTTTCACCTTTTGGATCTTCAATTGTTGAATTCTTTATGACTGCAGCAGTCGGGATCCTCCTTTCTTCAATTTTGATGCTTACTGCTCTGATACCACTGATGGAGAATGTTAATCTCCAAAGATACAAGTTATCCTTGAAGTTAGAGCACCTCTATATCAAGAATAACTTAAAACCTTCACCAATTTGGAGGATCAATACTCAATTTCCAAATCGTGAACAAACTGTGAAGAAGCTGACTACACAGAAAGTCTGTTGCACATAACTCACTCATTGACTTATCAAATGTGTAAAGTTTAGAACTTTGCATAATGTGTCCTCTATAGTTTGCACACCTCCTCCAAGTTAAATCAATTCAAAAGACTCAGTAGAACTTGAGAAATGATCTTAACAAGTCACCTATCTCTAGAAATGTAGTTATTTACAGTCGACTTTGACACTTGCAACTTCTAAAGCTTGGTTCTCCCAAACTAGAACCCGTTTAAACAAATGCTTTTAGCCAAAAGTAGCTTACCTTCAACTTAAAGAATGAGTACTTACTTGCTCAAAACTTTACACTGTGGAAGGACAATTGACCAAAACATTAGCATCGAATTTTGCACCTCTTGCAACTTCTCTTCTTTACATTTACACATGTAAATGTTCCTACACTCAATTCTCTCAACCTGATCACAATTAGAAGCTGAAAATTTGTACAGAGGTCAATCAACTATAGACTTAGACTTGTACAAAAGCATTTCACAAAAGATTCAACACAGAAGGAAAACTCTCAGAAATATCGGGCAACTTTTCTTAATTTCGGGAAAAATTTACATCTAAGTGATGAGAGAAATCTTACTCACTTCTAAAAGTGTCTAATGACTCATACAACTTCTAATTTCTCTATTCACATACTCTCGCATATTTGCCCTGACATGTTTCCTTGTATATATAGGCAAATATGTACAAGCTTATAAATATACAAAAGTATAAGTGAGCTAACTCTAAGTTAATGTCCATATGTATACATATCTTCATTCTCTGAACATATACTTTCTTCATGCTTCATGACTTGATCTTTTCTTCAATTCTTGACTTCAAAGCTTCATTAAAACTTCAATTGTTGATTGCCTTGCACCAACATCTATCTATCTATCTATCTATCTATCTATCTATCTATCTATCTATATATCTATCTATCTATCTATCTATCTATCTATCTATCTATCTATCTATCTATCTATCTATCTATCTATCTATCTATCTATCTATCTATCTATCTATCTATCTATCTATCTATCTATCTATCTATCTATCTATCTATCTATCTATCTATCTATCTATCTCTCTACCTATCTATCTCTCTACCTATCTATCTCTCTACCTATCTATCTATCTATTTATCTATCTATCTATCTATCTATCTATCTATCTATCTATCTATCTATCTATCTATCTATCTATCTATCTATCTATCTATCTATCTATCTATCTATCTATCTATCTATCTATCCATCTCTCTATCTATCTATCTTTCTATCTATCTATCTCTCTACCTATCTATCTATCTATTGATCTATCTATCTATCTATCTATCTATCTATCTATCTATCTATCTATCTATCTATCTATCTATCTATCTATCTATCTATCTATCTATCTATCTATCTATCTATCTATCTATCTATCTATCTATCTATCTATCTATCTATCTATCTATCTATCAAGCAATCTATCTATCATTCTATCTATCTATCTATCTATCCATCTATCTATCCATCGATCTATCTATCTATCTATCTATCTATATGTCTGTCTATCTATCTATCTATCTATCTATCTATCTATCTATCTATCTATCTATCTATCTATCTATCTATCTATCTATCTATCTATCTATCTATCTATCTATCTATCTATCTATCTATCTATCTATCTATCTATCTATCTATCTATCTATCTATCTATCTATCTATCTATCTATCTATTTGTTGGTGAACTGCAATCAAAAATTGATGTTTTGATGAAGAATTGAAGCCAAGGACTAAAGAAAAGATCACGTTATGAAGCATGAAGGAAGTGCATATCCAGAAGATGAAGATGTGTACACATATGTACATTAATTCAGAGATAGTTCACTTATACTTTTGTATAGTCAGGAGCTTGTAAATATTTGCCTATATATACAAGGAAAAATATCGGGGAAAATATGAGAGAATGTAGAGTACAAGAATTCAGAAGAATTAGAAGTGATTAGACACTTGAGAAGTGTGAAGATTAGCTCTCTCATCCAGATGTAAAAGTTCTCTAGCAATGAAGTAAAATTGGACCGGATGTTTCTCTATATTCTCCTTCTGTGCTTGATCATTTCAAGAATCCTTTTGTAGACATCTAACTCCATATTTAATGAGTCTATGGTTAAAGTTTGAGAGCCTAATCATAAATAGGGTGTGAGAATTATGAGTAGGAACATTCATATGTGAAGAAGTGTTCAGTGTTTTCTGAAACAAGCGCAAAATTTGATGCTAATGTTTTGGTCAGTTCTCCTTCCACAGTGTAAAGTTTTGAGCACGCAAGCAATCAATCTTTAAGTTGCAAGTTAAGCTACTTATAACTAAAAGCATTTGCATAAACAGGTTTTAGATTGAGAAAACCAAGTGTTAGAAGTTAGAGGTGTCTGAATCAACTTCTCAAAAGAACAATTTTAGACATAGGTGACTTGTTAAGTCCATTTCTCAAGATCTGATGAGTCTTTTGGAATGATTTAACTTGGAGGAGGTGCGCAAACTATAGGCAACATCTTGTGCAAAGTTTTATCAAAAACTTTACAAATTTGATAAGTAAATGAGAGAGTTATGTGCAATAGACTTTGTGTAGAATCATCTTCTTCACAGTTTATCCAAAATCTTTATAATTGATCATTAATCCTCCGAATTGGTGAAGGTTTTGAGTTACTCTTGATATAGAGGTGCTCTAACGTCAAGAGTAGCTTGTTCTTTTGGAGATTAACACTCTCCATCAGTGCTATCAGAGCAGGAATCATCAAAATGGAAGAAAGGAGGACCCCGACTGTTGCAGTCATAAAGAATTCAACATCTAAAGATTAAAAAAGGTGAAAGCTTGAGAGCAAAGCTTAAGAAGGAGGCCATACAATATCAAAGAAGTCAAACAGAACTTCATTCGAAGTAAAGGTACATCTATTACTCATAAAGGTTGAAGAATTCAATACATAGGTGAAGAAAGGATGGGAGATTCTCTTCAGATAGAGAAATTGGATAGAGAGAACTATCCACCATGGTCAATGAGGATGAAAGCTCATCTTATGAGTAAAGACTTGATAGGTTATATTACAGGTGAAGAAGAAAAGCCTCAATTCAGAGATCCTAGTGTTCCAACTAGGGAGGAATTATCAGATTTGAAGACTTGGATGAAGAAAGATGCTCAAGCTAGGAGCATTATCTATATGGGAGTTAATGACTACTTGTTACCTCACATTAGAGGTCTTGAAAGTGCAAGTGATATATGGAATGTTTTGGAGGAGCATTTCCTAAACACCAGAAAGTCAAGGAAGGCATCCTTGTGGGCAGAGTTTACCACATTCAAGAAGAAGGCTTCTCAATCCATCTCAGACTATGTAACAAGGATGAAGGACATTGCAGATGCATTAGCAGCAGTTGATGAAGATATTGAGGAGGATAAATTGGTAAGGCAAATCCTCACAGGTTTGAGAGGTGATGACAAATGGAAGCCATTCATTTTGTCTACTGAATTATCACTTGATCATTTTACTCCTGACTTAAATCAGTTGCTAGGACATATGTTAACCTTTGAGCAGGATGTCAAAGGTGAAAGTGATAAAAGTGCAGGTCAAGCCATGTATTCAAAGGATAAGAAGAAGAATATCAAAGGGAAGCAACAAACAAAAGAAGATGAAGGTACAACTAGCCAAGCCAACTTCCTAAGAGGAAGAGGAGGTGGAAAAGGTAGAGGAATGTTGGAGCAAGTCTATGACAAGCCTAAGTATTGGATTGAGTCCCACAAAGTCATAGAAAAAGCCTTAAAATGAAGACTATGTAAAGTTCACTTGTGAACTACCTCTTGTAACTTTTGAAGAGTTTACTTAATGTAAAAGTGAAAGAATCTTAAGTGGTTGAGTCCACTTGATCAAGAATGGAAAGAGGAGCCACGAATTCGTGATTTGTGGTAGGTAGAGAATCAAATCAATCATTGATTGATTGGAGAGTGATTGAGGGAAGTTAGCCTCCCAAACTCAACTATAAATAGATTGCAGTTTTAGTCGTGGTTAGAGAGACCTATGTGAAGACCTCCAAGAGCTGAGCTTTATGCCATATCAAGGTGTGATTACAAGGCACACATATGTATCAGTAAGTCATTGTATTGTACAAGCAATATACTTTCATTTTCATGATTATTTGAGTTCATCTTTCCATGTTCATGTGAAGTGTACTACTCACTGCCATTACTCTCAGTTTTTCTCAGTCAGCTTGTAGAGATGTTTTCTCTGAGCTTAGTGCATCATTTTCAGTGATTTAACTTGGTAAAGTTAGCTCTATAAGTCTAATATATGCTCACAAATTTTCATGTCATTTGGATGTTGTAATCTTCAGTTATGTTCAGTTGAAGTCAACAGTGTCTGTGCATTTTCACTTCTCTGTCAGGTACCCGAATTTTTCACTCATCTTGTTAGAGGTTTTTCGTAGTGGGTACTTATTCAAATGCAGTGACTTAAAGCTTGTTGGATTCAGCTTACTGTCTAGTATAACCATACAAATTTTCATAATCATGGGATTCCTATATTTTGAGTTATGTTGATTTTTTGGCTCACTGGTCTCAAACTGTAGCAGCCCGTGAAAATCGGGATGATATCATCAGTTGTTAAAACTCATTCTTAGTGTGTGGTTCATTATTTTTTATGCGATTACTCTTGAAAGTTAGCTCTTTAAGTTACCTAGACTTCCCCAAGAGGAATTAAGCTAATTGCTGCTGTGCTCAGAGAATTATGTAAAACAGTGGACAGGTGTATGAACCAAGAATAGCAAGTTTTCACCTCTGAGCTAACTCCAACTTATCTGTTTTGATCTATCTTTTTGAGAGTGATCCTCCAAGGTACATAGGGTGTCTAATACATCCATTGGCAAGCTAAAAGGGCCCACCATATACTTCTGGAGTTCATTTGGCTGGTGTAGATCAAGGATTTTGCAACACCTCTTCATCTTCAAGCACATACCTATCCATCTCTTCACAGTGGTATCAAAGCAAGGTTGGACAACATGGCAGATGGATTTCCTTCATCAATTGACAAATTAGACAGAGGTAACTACTCAGTTTGGTCATTAAGAATGGAAGGCTATCTCCAAGGTAGAATTTTATATGGTTATGTGGCTGGAGATGAAGTTATGCCAAGTTTCAGGAACAAAAGTCAACCAACACAAGAAGAGCAAGAAAGATTGAGCACATGGTGCTCCAAGGATGTACTTGCAAGGTCTTATCTCCTCAACTCTATCTCAGATTTTTTGTTGCCTCACATTAGAAGTTGTAAGACATCTCAGGAAGTGTGGGATGCACTTGAAGCTTTCTTTTCTTCAAGTACTAAAGCTAGGAACCATCAACTATGGTTGGATTTCACAACTCTCAAGAAGGCTCCCAAACAAAATGTGACTGATTTTGTCACAAAGCTCAAGGACATAACGGATCAGTTGGGAAGCATTGGAGAGGTAATAGATGAAGAGCAAATTGTAAGGCAGGTCATCAATGGCTTGAAGGCAGATGACAAGTGGGAAGCATTCACCACAGCTATGGATTTGTACATGGACATGCATGTACCTGATTTCAACACACTCATTGGACAACTACTTACTCAAGAGGCAAAGCTTATCAAAAATGGAGAAAGCTCTAAAGGTAATCAATCTTCAGCTTTATACACGGATAAAAGCAAGTCTAAGAGATAACAAAGGAAAGGCAAAGAAAGTGGATGATGAAGTAGGTACATATCAAGCTAACTATGCAGGTAGAGGAAGACATGGCAGAGGTAGAGGAAGAGGAGGTAGACAAGGCAGGGGGAGATCCCAAGACTCCAACTCATGTTCTATTTGTGGATTAACTAATCATACAACTGAAAATTGCTTTAGGAATTCCAGGAATCAAAGAGGCAGAGGATACAATAGAGGAAGTTATGGATACTCAAGAGGAAGGTTCAACAACTACCATGGCAACTACAACAACTACAATCATTCAAACTATCAAGGAGGCTACAAAGGAAGGAGAGACTACAATAACTACACAGAAGACTCAAACAAAGAGGATTCATTATTGATCATGAACATGGCTATGCCACAAGGTAAATCTGATGAGCATGTTTTCTACATAGATTCAGGTTGTTCAAATCATGTGGCAGGAAATGTGGCACTCCTATCAGATTTAGAAGATCCAAGGAATAAGCATGAGGTACAAACAGGAGATGATACAAAACATCTTGTGGAGAAAATAGGCAATGTCAAAGCACCTGATGGAAACATCAACCTACTCAGTAAGGTACTCTATGTCCCTACCATTACAAAGAATTTGATAAGTGTTGGGCAGATAGTAGAGAAAGGGTGCAAGTCAGGTTCACAAAAGCAGGAGCATTTGTTGAAGATCCAAGTCGAGGATTCAGAAGAATTGCAAAAGGTGAAAAGACAGGTAGATTGTTCACATTTGAATTACAAGACAGTAGAAACATTGCTCTCTTTAATTATGGTAGTCAGACACTCACAGAATTGGAAGTATGGCACAAAAGGTTAGCACATATTGGTGAAAGGTCATTAAAGCAAATCTGCAGGGACCAAAGTGTACTTGGACTTCCTAATTTGTCAAAACAACATATGATTTATAAGTGTAGTGCATGTCAATTTGGAAAGTCTCATAGGTTACCATTCATGAAGAAAGGTTATATGCATGGAGATCTCTTGGAGTTGGTTCATACAGATGTATGGGGACCTAGCAAGGAAGCTTCAATATCTGGATCAAGGTATTATGTTTCCTTTATTGATGATTGTAGCAGATGGACTATCCTATTCTTTATGAAACACAAAGATGAAGTTTTTTCATGTTTCAAAAGATATTTGGCTCTTGTGGAGAATCAAACAGGTAAATCACTAAAAAGGCTAAGGTCAGATGGAGGGGGAGAATACTTCTCCCATGAAATTGATTCTTTTCTTCAAGAAAGAGGAATCAAAAGAGAGGTAATTACAAGGTACACTCCTGAGCAAAATGGAGTGGCAGAAAGGAGGAATAGGACAATTGTTGAAGCTGCAAGGTCTATGTTAAATGAAAAGCATTTACCTAATTACTTATGGGCTGAGGTTGTATCTACAGCCACTTACTTGATTAACAGGTTGCCTTCAAAATCCCTTGATGGGATGACTCCATATGAGGCTTGGAATGGAAGAAGACCAAGCTTAGATCATTGTAAAATTTTTGGATGTATTGCTTTTGCTCATGTTCCTTCACAGGTTAGAGGCAAGATGGATCCAAAGGCAGAAAGGTGTGTATTTATTGGATATGACAACAATCAAAAGGGCTACAGGTTATACAACCCTACCAACAAAGGATTCTTGGTAAGCAGAGATGTAGTTTTTGATGAGAACAATTCATGGTATGAAGATTCATGCAGGAAGGTCAATTTACCATATAATCTTGAAGAAGATTTTCCAAAGCTTGGTAGAGAACAACCAAAGATTGAAGAACAAGACACCTCAGAGGATGATGAAGAATCTCAGATGGAAAAGATCAAAGCATGGAAGTCTAAAGGTAAAGCAAAATTGCAGGAACTTGGACATGAGGCAGAATCATCACATCATGGCCTAAGAAGATCTATGAGGGAAAAGAAAAAACCAGAAAGGTATGGGTTTGACACCTCATTAGTAACTAAACACTCTATCTACATAGCACAGGATATAAACCAAGAGGAGCCATCATCATTTGAAGAGGCCAAAGCAAAATCAGAATGGAAGCATGCAATGAAGGAAGAGATTGAAGCACTTCAGGAAAACAACATTTGGGATTTGGTGCCCAAGACTTCATCCATGAAGGTAATAGGCTCAAGATGGGTCTATAAACTCAAGAAGAATTCTGATGGTTCAATTAACAGGTATAAGGCAAGGCTTGTAGAAAAAGGCTTTGCACAAACTCAGGGAATTGATTATGAGAAGACCTTCTCTCCTGTGGCAAAGATGCCTACTATTAGGGTTTTGCTTAGTATTGCCTCTTCCAAGAATTGGAAGATACTTCAACTAGATGTAAAGAATGCATTCTTGAATGGTTGGATAACAGAAGAGGTATATATGGCACAACCACCTGGTTTTGAGAACCAAGTTTATCCTGATTATGTGTGTAAACTTAACAAAGCATTGTATGGTCTCAAGCAAGCTCCAAGAGCTTGGAATTTCAGGCTTGTTTCATTCTTGCAGGACAAAGGCTTTCAACCAAGCAAGGCAGATCCTTCACTCTTTATTAAAAAGAGTAATTCCGAGGTCATCTACCTATGTGTATATGTAGATGATATTATATTGATAGGAAATGATGCAGATGGTATGAAGAAGATCAAAGATCAGATGAGAGAAGAGTTCAAGATAAGTGATTTGGGTTCACTTACCTACTTCCTAGGTTTGGAAGTTGTCTACAAAGATCATGGTTTGTTTCTCACTCCAAGGAAGTACATTAAGGACATGTTGGCAAAATTCAAGATGCAAGATTGTAAGATTGCAGGTACTCCAATGGAGGTCAATCACAAATTAAGCTCACATGAAGGTGAACTCATAGAGGACATCACATCATATCAAAGTCTAGTGGGTAGTCTCAACTATGCCACATTGACAAGAGTAGATATATGTTACAGTGTGAGTGTGCTAAGTCAATTTATGCACACACCAAGGAAACCACATATGGATGCTGCCAAAAGGATTCTCAAGTATCTCAAAGGAACCATAAATGAAGGACTTTATTATCCTTATGTATCTGATTTAGGTTTGAAGCTATTTTCTGATGCAGATTGGGCTGGCTCCAAGGAGGATAGAAGGAGCACTTCAGGTTATCTTACCTTTGCAGGTTCAAAGCTTATTTCATGGTCATCCAAGAAGCAACCCACAGTTGCTCTCTCTTCTACTGAAGTTGAATATAGAGATCTTGCCATAGCTACACAAGAAGCTATGTGGATGAAGACATTATTCAAAGATCTTGGATTGGAGTTTGGAACTCCAACTATTTTTGGTGACAATATGAGTTCTATTCATTTGGCTGCTAATCCTATTTTTCATGCAAGGACTAAACATATTGAAGTTCATTATCACTATGTACGAGAAAAGGTTCTAAGCAAAGAGATTCAAATATCATATGTGTCCACTCATCAACAATGTGCAGATATTCTAACCAAAGCATTGGATGGTACAAAGCTTTGCAAATTCAAGGCTATGATTGGTTTGCAGGTAATCTTCGAAGATTGAAGACCTCAAGCATACTTGGCTTGAGGGGGAGCTGTTGGAGCAAGTCTATGACAAGCCTAAGTATTGTCTTGAGTCCCACAAAGTCATAGAAAAAGCCTTAAAATGAAGACTATGTAAAGTTCACTTGTGAACTACCTCTTGTAACTTTTGAAGAGTTTACTTAATGTAAAAGTGAAAGAATCTTAAGTGGTTGAGTCCACTTGATCAAGAATGGAAAGAGGAGCCATGAATTCGTGATTTGTGGTAGGTAGATAATCAAATCAATCATTGATTGATTGGAGAGTGTTTGAGGAAAGTTAGCCTCCCAAACTCAACTATAAATAGATTGCAGTTTTAGTCGTGGTTAGAGAGACCTATGTGAAGACCTCCAAGAGCTGAGCTTTATGCCATATCAAGGTGTGATTACAAGGCACACATATGTATCAGTAAGTCATTGTATTGTACAAGCAATATACTTTCATTTTCTTGATTATTTGAGTTCATCTTTCCATGTTCTTGTGAAGTGTACTACTCACTGCCATTACTCTCAATTTTTCTCAGCCAGCTTGCAGAGATGTTTTCTCTGAGCTTGGTGCATCATTTTCCGTGATTTAACTTGGTAAAGTTAGCCCTATAAGTCTACTATATGCTCACAAATTTTCATGTCATTTGGATGTTGTAATCTTCAGTTATGTTTAATTGAAGTCAACAGTGTATGTGCATTTTCACTTCTCTGTCAGGTACCTGACTTTTTCACTCATCTTGTCAAAGGTGTTTCTCACTGGCTACTTATCCAAATTCAGGGATTTAAAGCTTTTTGGATTCATCTTACTGTCTAGTATAACCATACAAATTTTCATAATCATTGGATTCCTACAGTTTGAGTTATGTTGATTTTTCTGCTCACTGGTCTCAAACTGTAGCAGCCCATGAAAATCGGGATGATGTCATCAATTGTTAAAACTCATTCTTAGTTTGTGGTTCATTATTTTTTATGAGATTACTCTTGAAAGTTAGCTCTTTAAGTTACCTAGAATTCCCCAAGAGGAATTAAGCTAATTGTTGCTGTGCTCAGAGAATTATGTAAAACACTCGACAGGTGTATGAACCAAGAATAGCAAGTTTTCA
The DNA here is from genome assembly GCA_020310875.1 of Ceratopteris richardii. Lineage (NCBI taxonomy): Eukaryota > Viridiplantae > Streptophyta > Polypodiopsida > Polypodiales > Pteridaceae > Ceratopteris > Ceratopteris richardii. The sequence goes on along the minus strand of CM035425.1, from coordinate 119,433,697 downwards.
CCTCTGAGCTAACTCCAACTTATCTGTTTTGATCTATCTTTTTGAGAGTGATCCTCCAAGGTACATAGGGTGTCTAATACATCCATTGGCAAGCTAAAAGGGCCCACCATATACTTATGGAGTTCATTTGGCTGGTGTAGATCAAGGATTTTGCAACACCTCTTCATCTTCAAGCACATACCTATCCATCTCTTCACAAGGAAGAGGCAGGAGTAATAAAGATGGAGTCCAAACTTGCTAGATTTGTGGTAAGACAAATCACTTAGCTAGTGATTGTTGGCATAATACTCAGGATAATGGTGGATATAATCAGAATTTTAATTCAAGAGGAAGAGGTGGCAGAAATCAAAGAGGTAATTTCAGAGGTAGAGGTAGTAGAGGTTACTTTGGAAGAAATGCAGGTAGAGGATTCCAAAGTCAATAATACAACAATACCTACTACAATTATGCTTCAGATCAGAAGGAGGATTCAACATTGATAATGAATGCAACTTGTGAAAGGCAAAGTGAAGACCAAAGAGTCTTCTACATTGACTCAGGGTGTAGCAATCACCTGAGTGGTAACATAGCTTTGATGACTGATTTGGAGAATAATGTAACTAATCATGTAGTTCAAACAAGTGACAATACAAAGCACAATGTGAAGTCAATTGGATCAGTGAAGGCCAAGGATGGAAGTACTCTCTTGAGTAAGGTTTTGTATGTTTCTACAATTCCTAAGAATTTGATAAGTGTAGGACAAATTGTTAAAAAAGGTTATGAAGTTAGGTTCACTAATGAAGGAGTGTTTGTGGAAGACCCTAGCAATGGGTATAAAAAAAAATTTTCAGGGAAGAAAGAAGGAAGATTGTTCACATTGAAGATTCAAGGTAATGTTGGTCATGCCTTGTTCACTTATGGAGGACATAAGATCTCTGAGTTAGATCTTTGGCACAAAAGGCTTGGACATTTCAATGAAAGAGGTATCAAAGATATGGTTATTAATGGTTCAGTGATTGGATTGCCTAATGTTGCATGTCAACATATGACATACAGATGTGAGGCATGTCGATTAGGTAAGGCTCATAAGCAATCTTATTCCAAGCATGGTTTTATGTATTCAGAGAAGCTTGAATTGGTACACACAGATGCGTGGGGACCATCAAAAGATTTCAGTATAAATGGTTCAAGGTATTATGTGATTTATGTTGATGATGCTACCAAATGGATCACTATCTATGTGATCAAAGATAAGTGAGAAGTATTCAATACATTCAAACATTATCATGTGTATGCAGAGAGAATTACAGGTCATAAGTTGAAGAGACTGTTGATGTATGAAACACCACAAGAAATGAATTTATGTCACACTAGAACACGTCTATGGTCACAATTAACTCATTGCCACTCCAAACTTTGAGAAATGATAGTCTAAACTGTGAACTTTGCTTCTACAGAAATTCCTAGTCACTAAAATGACATACCTTCAGTATTTTGTTAATTTCTCTTAGCACAAATATTATTTCTCTAAGAAATTTTATTTTGTGAAAGTAGAAGAGTAGAGCTTTCCAACAAGCTATTATTTGGAAGAAACGGATCTCTAGAACTCAAGTTATGGCCTTCACAAGATCACCCTGTATGACTTCCCAAAACTGGAAATTTTGCCTCTTTTAGTAATTTTGAGTGTCTAAAAATGAAAATGCGATGCCTAGCATCGACTTGCAACCAAAAGTCGATGCCAGGCATCGACTTTGAGCTTTTTTAGCTACTTTTTCAGCACCAGAATTACCCTATGAACACAAGACATGAGCAGGACCACTTTTATGTGGGAAGTCAATGCCAGGCATTGCCTTATGCTGAAACTCGATGCCAGGCATCGAGTTGCTCCACAAACTTCATATTTTCAAAGAGATTTAGCAGTACATAAAAGTCAGAAAATAAAACATAAACTTATCAGCACAAACTTGATGCTAGGCATCGACTTGCTTGGAAAACTTCAACTTCTGAAATCATTTCACACAAGACAAACTCTGGAGATGGAAGAAGAAGACTTATACACAGAAGTTTTAATAAACTCTTTCCATAACTATGCAACCTCACAAATGCACAGGTGCTTTCTCACGCAGAGAAGCTCGACTATTCTGAGTCATACAAAATGAGTACTAACTCACTTTCTCATTGTCTTCCTCTTCGCGTCAGTTGATACAAACTAACTTATATAGTTTTTCTCAATCTCGTGACTTTTTAAAAACCTTCTAGAACTAAAGCGAACTAACTTTACAAATATAATACACTTGTGAATTTGTCCCTTCACATAGGCATGTGGTTTTCTTCCTAAGATTTAACCTTCAAATATATGTCCAATTAGTGATTGTTTCTCCAACAGCTCCCCCTCAATCACTATTTGACATTCTCAGTTTCTTCATATCATCTTCTTTTCTTTTACTCCTACCATGCTTTTGAATCTGCTGGTTTTGACACCATCCAAGCTCTTTTTCATTATGTCTACTATCTGATCTTTAGTAGAAATGTACTCCACTTTAATTTCTTTCTCTTTTATCTTTTCTCTCAGGAAATGATAATGTATCTCTATATGTTTTGTTATTGCATGAAATACTGGATGTGCTTCAAGATAAAGTGAACTCATATTATCTCCATGTATTGTAGGTATACCTTGATCAATGCCCAAGCTTTTGAACAATGTCTGCATCCATATGACCTCCTTAGCTGCTTCCACAAGTCCTTTGTACTCAGCTTCAGTTGATGATAATGCTACTGTATGTTGTTTCTTTGAACACCAACTTTCAAGCTTATCACCAATGTATATCATGTAGCCATGAGTTGATCTTCTGTCATCCTGGTTACCTGCCCAGTCTGAGTCAATGTAGGCTCTCAACTTCAAATCTGATGTAAAAGGATAATACAATCCTTCCTTTATAGTTCCTTTGATATATCTGAGAACTCTTTGGCCTGCAATCCAATGTGGGTCCTTTGGACAATGCATGAATTGTGACAAAACTCCCACTGCATAACTAAGATAAGGTCTTGTTAGTGTAGCATAAATCAAACTACCCACAAGAGATTGATACTTCCTCATATCTTTGTATTCTGCACCATCATATTTACTGAGCTTGTGATTAACTTCAAGTAGAGTTGAAGCTTCTCTGCAATTTTCCATATCAAACTTCTTCAATAGATTCAGAAGATACCTTTCTTGTGATACATATATGCCATGATCTGTATAAGTGACTTCCATTCCAAGAAAGTATGACAACTTTCCTAGATCACTGATCTTGAATTCTTTTTCAAGTAATCTCTTTACCTCCTTGATTCCTTCATCTAAAGTACCTGTGATTATAATGTCATCTACATAAATACAAATGTAGATTGTATATTCCTCTGTTCTTTTGATAAGTAGACTTGCGTCTGCTTTTGAACTTTGATATCCAATATCATTGAGATACTTCACCAGTCTATAGTTCCATGCTCTTGGAGCTTGCTTTAATCCATAGAATGCTCTTCTCAACCTGCAAACAAAATTTGGATACCTGGAATCTATAAACCCTTGAGGTTGTTCCATGTATACCTCGTCTGATATGTATCCATTCAAGAATGCATTCTTTATATCCAATTGACTCAGGGTCCATCCTTTTGAAGCTGCAATAGCAATGATTGTCCTTATAGTTGACATGTTAGCTACAGGACTGAATGTCTCATCATAATCTATGCCATAGGTTTGGGCATAGCCTTTCACCACCAGTCTAGCTTTGTATCTGGCTATACTTCCATCTGCAAGCTTCTTCTCTTTATAAACCCATTTATTTCCAATTACTTTCTTACCATTTGGTTTAGGAACAAGTTCCCATGTCTTGTTCTCCTCCACTGCATTGAATTCTTCCTTCATTGCTTCTTCCCATTGCTTCTTACCTTTAGCTTCATCATAGTTCTGAGGTTCTTCATCATCTTTGACCATATATGCATAGTTCTTCTGAGTTATGTAAGAAGTATCATAAGAATACCTTTCTGGTTGTCTTCTAGTCTTGCTTGACCTCCTTGATTCACATTCTTCATAAGTTTCTGGATACACTTCTTCATCAAATATAGGAGCTTCTTCATTTCTTCTTGCTAATCCACTTCTGGATGTACTTGCTTGCATATAGTCTTCATCTCTATTTACCTGCACAATTGATTTTCCTTTCTCACATCTTCTTACCTCTTCTTCAAATTCTTCAGTTGTATGACTTTGATCTGCATACCAGCTTTTCTGTTCATCAAATGTAACATCTCTAGAAACAATAATTTTTTTGGTTAGAGGATTCCACAACCTATAACCAATTTGCTTTCATCATAACCAATGAACACATATTTTTCTACCTTTGGTTCAAGTTTATGTCTAAGTTATGATGGCACATAAGCATATGCAATTGATCCAAACACTCTACAATGATCTAATGTTGGTTTCTTACCCCACCAAGCTTCATATGGAGTCATTCCATTGAGAGCTACGCATGGTAATCTATTCACAAGATATGTAGCTGTATTTACAGCCTCAGCCCAAAGATAATTTGGACAATTCTTCTCCTTCAGCATAGCTCTAGCAAACTCAACCAAAGTCCTGTTCCTTCTTTCTGCTACACCATTTTGTTGTGGTGTATACCTGCAAGTTATTTCTCTCTTAATACTTGCATTCCAAAGATAATCATTGAACTCTTGGGAGAAGTATTCTCCCCCTCCATCAGACCTCAGTCTTTTAAGCTTTTGACCCGTGACTCTCTCTACATATGCATGAAAATGCTTGAAAGCTCCAAACACTTCTGATCTTTCCTTCAAAACATATAATGTTATCCATCTTGTAGCATCATCAATGAAAAGAACATAATACCTTGAGCCATTGGTAGAACCTTCTTTTGTTGGTCCCCATACATCTGTATGAATGAGCTCTAACAATCCATCATGTTTAAAACCTTTCTTCTGAAATGGTAACCTATGTTCTTTACCCATTTGACATGCTTCACATTTATAAACCATATGTTGATTCTGCACATTTGGTAGTCCTAGTACAGACTAATTAGCAATCATAGCTTTAATTCCTCTTTCATTGAAATGACCTAATCTCTTATGCGAGAGATCAAGTTTTGTAATCACTCCTTCACCATATGTGAGCAAAGCTTGACCAATGTTCCCTTGCACTCTTAAAGTAAAGAGTCTACCTTCTATCTTACCAGAGACAATCTGATTATATCCATTCCCCGGATCTTCAACAAATACTCCTTCATTTGTAAACCTGCCTTGAAAACCTTTTTCAACTATCTATCCCACACTAATCAAGTTTTTAGGTATTGTGGGAACATACAAAACATTGGTTAGCAAATCTGCTCCACTCTTGCATTTCACTTTTCCAATTGAATGTACACTATGTCTTGTATTATCACCTGTTTGATCTGTATGACTAGAAATGCCTTTTTCCAATTTTGACATCAATTCTATGTTTCCTGAAAAATGATTAGAACATCCAGAGTCAATGTAAAATACCTTTAGATCTTCTTTATTTGATATGCTCATTGAATTCATCATCAATGATGTATGACTTTCATTCTGTGTGTCATTTGCATAGTTGTAGTAGGTGGTGTTGTAGGATTGATTATGTCCCCAAACCGCCTCTACCATAGCCTCCTCTTTGACTTTGTCTACCTCTTTGAAAATTACTTTGATGTCTTCCACTTAGACCTTTGCTATTGTTGTTTTGATTTTGGTTTGATCCTTGTTGGTTGTGCCAACAGTCATGAGCCAAATGATTACTCAATCCACGGATCCAGCAAGCCTTCTTGTTGTTATTCTGATTACCTCTACCTCTTCCAAAGGCTCTTGGTCTTCCTCTGCCAGTGCCTTTACCTCTTGCATAATAAACTTGAGAACTCGACTCCTCTTCATCCTTTTCTTTACCTTTATCTCCTTTCTTCTTGTTCTTCATGTACATTGCAGAACTTTGTCCTTTATCTCCATCTCCCTTCAAGTCTTGCTCAAATGTGAGCATCAAACCAAGCAACTGGTTCAAATCTGGAACATAATGATTTAATGAAAGTTCTGTTGATAAGACAAAAGGTTTCCACCTTTCATCTCCTCTCAAACCTGTAAGTAATTGAGCAATCAACTTGTCATCCTGAATATCTTCATCTATGGATCCAAGACTATCTGCTAGATCCTTCATCTTAGTGACATAATCCCTAATATTTGGACTTGGCTTCTTCTAGACTTGCTTTCCTTGCTTTAGTAGTGCTTTGGAAATGATACTCCAATGCATTCCATATATCTTTAGATGATTCCGATCCTCTGATGTGTGGTAGCAAATGATCAAAGATTGTATTGTAGATGTAGGCTTTTGCACTTGCATCCTTCTTCTGCCAATGCTTTAAAGCATCAAGTTCTTCTTTCTTTGGTCAGCTTTCATCTTCAAATACTGGCTTCTCTTCTTCACTTATAACATATATCATGAGATCCTTACTCATAAGTAAGGCTTCCATTCTCATTACCCATGCGGGGTAATTATCTCTGTCCAGTTTATCAATGGAGATATGATCCGCCATACTCCTTGCCTTCTGCTACAACTTGTGAGCTTAAAGGATAAAGAATAATACCTTTTGGAGTTCTTTGTATATGAGGATACTTTTAAAGTAACCTTTTCATGCCTTGTGGCTTCAAATGCTTCACCTTTCAACCTTTAATGAAAAACTTTTCAAAACTTCTCATACCTTTTTCGCCTTCTGCTCTTTAGGACCTTTTTGCTCTGATACCACTTGTTGATGTATGAAACACCACAAGAAATGAATTAATGTGACACTAGAACACCTCTATGGTCACCATTAACTCATTGCCACTCCAAACTTTGAGAAATGATAGTCTAAACTGAGAACTTTGCTTCTACAGAAATTCCTAGTCACTGAAATGAAATACCTTCAGTATTTTGTTAATTTCTCTTAGCACAAATATTATTTCTCTAATATCGTTTTGTACATGAAAGTAGAAGAGTATATCTTTCCAACAAGCTATTATTTGCAAGAAACGGATCTCTAGAACTCAAGTTATGGCCTTCACAAGATCACCCTGTATGACTTCCCAAAACTCGAAATTTTGCCTCTTTTAATAATTCTGAGTGTCTAAAAATGAAAATTCGATGCTTAGCATCGACTTGCAAACAAAAGTTGATGTCACGCATTGACTTTGAGCTTTTTTAGCTACTTTTTGAGCACCAGAATTACCCTATGAACACAAGACATGAGCAGGATCACTTTTATGTGGGAAGTCGATGTCAGGCATCCACTTTATGCTAAAACTCGATGCCAGGCATCGAGTTGCTCCACAAACTTCTTATTTTCAAAGATATTTAGCACTACATAAAACTCAGAAAATAAAACATAGACTTATCAACACAAACTCGATGCCAGGCATCGACTTGCTTGGAAAACTTCAACTTCTGAAATCATTCCACACAAGACAAACTCTGGAGATGGAAGAAGAAGACTTATACACAGAAGTTTTAATAAACTCTTTCCATAACTATGAAACCTCACAAATGCACAGGTGCTTTCTCATGCAGAGAAGCCTGACTATTCTCAGTCATACAAAATGAGTACTAACTCACTTTCTCATTGTCTTCCTCTTCGCGTCAGTTGATACAAACTAACTTATATAGTTTTTCTCAATCTCGTGACTTTTTAAAAACCTTCTAGAACTAAAGTGAACTAACTTTACAAATATAATACACTTGTGAATTTGTCCCTTCACATAGGCATGTGGTTTTCTTCCTAAGATTTAACCTTCAAATATATGTCCAATTAGTGATTGTTTCTCCAATAGAGACTAAGGTCAGATGGAGGGGGAGAATATTTCTCTAATGCATTCAGTGATTACTTGTGGAATGCAGGTATAAAAAGGGAAATTACTTGCAGGTACTCTCCTCAACAAAATGGTGTAGCAAAAAGAAGGAATAGAACTCTTGTTGAGTTTGCAAGATCCATGATGAAGGAGAAAAATTGCCCAAATTACTTGTGGGCTGAGGCTGTGAATACAGCTACTTATTTGGTTAATAGGTTACCATGTAAAGCTTTGCAGGGTATGACACCATATGAGGCATAGTGGGGTAAGAGACCTACTCTAGATCATTGCAAAGTGTTTGGTTGTTTGGCATATGCATATGTGCCATCACAATTGAGGCATAAATTGGAACCTAAAGCTGAAAAATATGTATTCATTGGATATGATGATAAGCAGATGGGATATAGGTTGTGGAGTCCATCCACAAAACAATTCCTAGTGTCAAAGGATGTTACATTTGATGAACAAGGTACTTGGTATGCAGGTACAATTAATATTTATGCAGGTGATGAAGAAGTTGTGAATCAAAAGAAAGGTAAATCAAAGGTTTAGATATTTGATGAAGAGGAGAACAATGAAGTACAGGTTGAAGTTGAAGTACAGATCATTGGATGCAAATGGGTTTACAAGAAAAAGAGGTATGCAGATGGAAGTGTGTCTAGGTATAAAGCTAGACTTGTTGTTGCTCAGACATTTGGTATAGATTATGATGAGACATATAGTCCTGTGGCAAAGATGACAACCATCAGGACACTCATAGCCATTGCTGCATGTAAAGGTTGGCAATTATGTCAATTAGATGTGAAGAATGCTTGTTTAAATGGTTATATTTCAGATGATGTTTTCATGGAGCAACCACAAGGATTCAGAGATGAAAGGTATCCAGATCATGTATGTAAGATCAGAGCTTTGTATGGCTTCAAGCACGCCCCAAGGGCATGGAATTATAGACTTGTGAAGTTCTTGAAAGAACTTGGATTCCAAGTATCTAAAGCAGATAGTAGCTTGCTTGTTAAAGCAAGTGATGATGGGTTCATATAAATGTACATATATGTTGATGATATAATTCTTACATGTACAGATGGGAAAGGCATTCAAAGCCTAAAGAAGCAAATGGAGAAAGAGTTCAAAATCAGTGACTTGGGAGACTTGTCATATTTCTTGGGAATGGAGATCTCATATATTCAACATGGAGTGTATGTAACTCAAGAAAGGTATTTAAAAAACTTGTTGATCAAGTTTAAGATGAATGATTGCAGGGTAGCACCTACTCCAATGGAGGTGGATCACAAATTGAGCAGATATGGAGGAGAAGAGTTCAAGGACATGAAGCTATATCAAAGTTTGGTTGGTAGTCTGATCTATGCTACTTTAACTAGGCCTCACTTGTCATATGCAGTGGGAGTATTATCTCAATTCATGCATTGCCCTAGGACAGAACATTGGATTGGAGGAAA
>CM035425.1:119396889-119406889 GCA_020310875.1 Ceratopteris richardii | reverse complement strand
GTACCCTTAATATCTCTTAACACCCTTTATCTTGCAACCCAATGTTCTTTCCTAGGACAATGCATGAATTGAGACAACGCTCCTATTGTATATGACAAGTCAGGCCTAGTTAATGTAGCATAAATCAAAGTACCAACCAAACTTTGATATAGCTTCATGTCCTTGAATTCTTCTCCTCCATATCTGCTCAATTTGTGATTCACTACCATTGGAGTAGGTCCTACCCTGCAATCTTCCATTTTAAACTTGATTAACAAGGTTTTCAAATACCTTTCTTGAGTTACATACACTCCATGTTGAGTGTATGAGATCTCCATTCCCAAGAAATATGACAAGTCTCCCAAGTCACTAATTTTGAACTCTTTCTCCATTTTCTTCTTTAGGCTTTGAATGCCTTTCTCATCTGTACCTGTAAGAACTATATCATCAACATATATGCACATGTAATTGAATCCATCATCACTTGCTTTGACAAGCAAGCTACTATCTGCTTTAGATACTTGAAAACCCATTTCCTTCAACAACTTCACAAGTCTATAAGTCCATGCCCTTGGGGCCTGTTTCAAACCATACACAACTCTCTTAAGCTTACATACATGATGTGGATACCTTTCATCTCTGAATCCTTGTGGTTGCTCCATGAAAACATCATCTGAAATATAACCATTTAGAAAAGCATTCTTCACATCTAATCGACATAATTTCCAACCTTTACATGCAACAATGGCTATAAGTGTTCTGATGGTTGTCATCTTTGCCACATGACTATAGGTCTCATCATAATCTATACCATATGTCTGAGCATATCCTTTCACAACAAGTCTAGCTTTATACCTAGACACATTTCCATCTGCAAACCTCTTTGTCTTGTAGACCCATTTGCATCCAATGATCTTCTCACTATTTGGTTTAAGAACCAAATCCCATGTGTCATTTTCCATCAATGCATCATACTCTTCCTGCATAGCTTTCTCCCAATTTTCCCTACCTTTTTCCTCTTCATATGTAGAAGGGTCTTCATCTGCCTTTACCATATAAGCATAATCTTTAGTAGCCAAAAAAGAAGTGTCATAGCTATACCTTGTAGGTTGCCATTTGTGTCTTGATGACCTTCTAAGTTCTCCACTTCTTGATGCTTCTAGTTCATCACATTCTGGATCAAACCTTGGCACTTCAACTTCAACATGTACTTCATTATTCTCTTCTTCATCAAATATCTGAACCTTTGATTTACCGTTCTTTTGATTCACAACTTCTTCATCACCTGCATGAATATTGATTGTACCTACATACCAAGTACCTTGCTCATCAAATGTAACATCCTTTGACACAAGGAATTGTTTTGTGGATGGAATCCACAACCTATATCCCATCTGCTTATCATCATATCCAATGAACACATATTTTTCAGATTTAGGTTCCAATTTGTGCCTCAATTGAGATGGCACATATGCATATGCCAAACATCCAAATACTTTGCAATGATCTAGAGTAGGTCTCTTACCCCACCATGCCTCATATGGTGTCATACCCTGAAAAGCTTTACATGGTAACCTATTGAACAAATATGTGGCTGTATTTACAACCTCAGCCCGCAAATAATTGGGACACTTTTTCTCCTTTGTTGGTGCATTTTACTCAAGCCTGCATGCTTGATATATTTGATATCATCCTCATTTGTAAGTCACATGAGTAGTCATGTGAACACCTCTTGTAAAAGAGTTCATTTTTATCTCTTGTAATTGAAAAAAGAAAAAAGAAAAGGATGGCTTACCTCATGCATGATGTAAAAGCAATTTCGTGGCTCTAACTACCAAAACCCACGACTTTTTGAGCTGAGGGAATATCTCCTAACTTTGGGGATCACTTTTAGGTGGATCCATTCGAATTCGAATTCAAAACTCCCTCCAAGAATAGCTATAAAAAGAGCAAGAAGGAAGAGGTGATTAGCAAGCCTTGTACGTGACCACTTCATGTCATTTTGTAGAGATTGAAGAGCTTACTCCATAGCTCTATCATTCTACTCCCATTGTGCAAAGATTCATTGCCAATGTGGTTGTAATCATATGTGAATCTATACATTTATTATCATCTACTCCTCTATTTTGTTCTCTGCTATACTCACTCAGAGCAGTAACTTCAGAAGGTCATATCTCGAGTTCTATTGAACCTTTTTCCGTGATTTAACATGCGTTGGATAGCTATTACTGTCGAGTTTGTGCATATACATTTTCAAGGTCATTAGATTTATAATTTTGGAGATATCTGCATTTTACTGCTCATTGGTCTATCTCTGCAGAGCCCCGAGAATGGTGGGCATGTTCCAGAAATTGATGAAACTTGTTCTCAGTGCTCAGTCTGTTACAAGGCTAATAGAGCGAGACAACCGCAACCGCAGACGAAGGATAAACAAGATTGGTGGCTGAAATGACGGAGAGGTAGGAAATTTCGCAAGAGGCGGTAAATGAAGAATGCGGAAGTAATAAAAAGCAGAAGACAGGAAGAGAAAAGAGTTCTATCATCGAAGAGCAAAGAGTTCAGTTGTTGCATCATCGTTTCGTTCAATTGTTGGAGCAGAGTTTACGGTGTTAATCAGACCCTTGAGGTGATAGTTAACATGAATGTATGTTAGAGAGACAGAAAGATAGATACGTCTCTGTTCTGTTGCGCGCTGTAGTGATGAGGGTTGATCACATCGTAACTGAAGTGTTCGGAAACCACGAGTAATATATTTTAGAAGACTGTGAATGAGATTTTATTGAGGACATTGAATACTGTTCCATTCTGTTCATATTTAATCATTCTGCTATTCTTTGGTTGAATCGATTCTCATTGAAAAGTTCGTGATGCTGTGAGTCTACTTACTGAACAGTTATATATGACTCTGTAGTTTGCGATTGTGAGATTGTGTATTGATTGACATGCGTGAGACTGTATAAGAACAGAGTTTAGTATCTTTTCGGTCAAGTAACCAGGGTTTTATATAGTAATCGGTGATCATTGAGTATTCGACAAAGATCTGTGTGTGGACAGAAGTCTTAGTGAGTCATTAATTGCGGTATAAATCTGTGATCTGAGTGAGTATATGAAAAGTCTAATATAATCTCGATCTGAGTTGTCTGTGCATTTCGTTCGGTGTATTTAGTTATATCACATGAGATCATCTTATTGTGAGTATTTTGAGAAGAACGTATTCTCGTAGTTGTAAGTTTTGACAGAATCACTGTGCTATTACCATAGTATCTTCAGGGCCAAACATTCCAGTGCTTATCATACCGTGGAATAGTTAGTATTCAACTCAACTCCTGTATTTAAGAAGTGAGCAATTACTGGTGATTGTGTAAAGGATTGGGAAAATAGTACAGGGCCTCTGTCTAACAGACCCCTACCACTCCCAAGAACCCAAGGACCCGATAATACTCGTCCGAAAGTTGGATTGAGTTATTATCGACCAACATTTAACAAGTCCATCATTTGAAGTGTTTTAACTTGGATTTGGAATCTTGCTAAGTCTATTTGCTATGCCGAAAATGAAGGTTTCTAATTCCTACCAGGTCGAGAGCACTGTTCATTTTTTCCATCAGGTGTCTGTCCAAAAATAGCAAGTTTTGGGAGCTAGTCATTTCGCAACTTGTCTGTCTTGACTTAAACGTTTGGGATACATGTTCCAAAGTACTTGGCTGAAATTTTGGTGGATTTAGGAAGCTTAAAGGGTCTACTAATCAACTCTTAAGCCTCAGTTGGCTGGTGTGAAGCTGGTTGTAGCAGCACCTACTCATCTTTGGATTGCATCCACCATCTCTCTTCACAGTGGTATCAGAGCATAGTCAAGCAACATGGGAGATGGATTTCCATCAACAATTGACAAATTGGATCGAAACAACTACCCGGCATGGTCTCTAAGGATGGATGCTTACCTTCAAGGGAGGAATCTATATGGATTCATATCCGGAGATGAAACAATGCCAACCATGAGGAACAAAGGGCAACCATCACATGAAGAAGTGGAAGGACTTTCGAATTGGTGTTCGAAGGATGCACTTGCAAGGTCCTATATTCTAAACTCAATCTCTGATTTTCTTTTACCTCATGTCAAGGGATGCAAGACATCAAGAGAGACCTGGAATGCACTTGCTTCTTTCTTCTCTTCCAACACTCGAGCAAGGAAGAACCAATTGTGGATGGAGTTCACAACAATGAAGAAAAGCCCGAAGCAAAATGTGACTGATTATTTCACAAAGATGAAGGAGATTTCCGACCAACTTGGAAGCATTGGAGAGGTAATTGAAGAGGAGCAAATAATAAGACAAATCATGAATGGAATCAAAGTAGACGAAAAGTGGGAGTCATTCACAACAGCCATGGATTTATACATGGATATGCATGTACCTGACCTCAACACACTCATGGGCCAACTCTTCACTCATGAAGCAAAGATTAGCAAAGGTGGTGAGTCCTCAAGAGGTAATCAAACTTCTGCCTTATATTCTGATAAAGCTAAGGTCAAGGACAAGTCAAAGAATAGGAAGAATGAAGATGAAGGAAGCTCTTTCCAAGCAAACTTTGCAGGTAGAGGAAGAGCTAGAGGAAGAGGTAGAGGTGGAAAGCAAGGCAGGGGGAGATTCCAATCATCTCAACCTTGCAACATATGTGGCTTATCTAACCATACTACTGAAGAATGTTTCAGGAACCCGAGGAACTCAAGAGGAAGAGGATTCAATAGAGGTGGCTATCGATCAAATAGAGGTAGATACAATGGAGGCTACAACAACAACTACTACAACAACAATTACAACAACAACAACAACTATCAAAGTGGCCATAGAGGAAGAAGAGATTACAATAACTATGCAGAGGACCAAAGTCAAGAAGATTCATTATTGATTATGAATCTATCAGTGAAGAAGGGTAAGGATGATGATCACATATTTTACATTGATTCGGGATGCTCGAACCATGTAGCAGGAAATGTGGCTTTACTTTCTGATTTGGAAGATCCTCATAACAAGCATGAAGTGCAGACAAGAGATGACACAAAGCACTCAGTGGAGAAGATAGGTAATGTGAAGACATCAGATGGGAATATGAACCTCTTAAGCAAAGTCTTGTATGTCCCTACAATTACCAAAAATTTAATAAGTGTTGGACAGATTGTTGAAAAAGGATTGCAGGCTAGATTCAATCGATTTGGAGCATATGTTGAAGACCCAAGGCAAGGCTTTCAAAGGATTGCCAAAGGAGAAAAGACAGGAAGGCTTTTCACTTTTGAAGTGGAAGATACAAAGAACATAGATTTGTTTAGCTATGGATCTCAAACTCTTACAGAGTTGGAGATATGGCACAAAAGGCTTGCTCACATTGGTGAGAGGACACTCAAACAAATTTGCAGGGACCAAAGTGTACTTGGTTTGCCTAATATCACAAGGCAACACATGATTTATAAGTGTGAAGTTTGTCAACTCGGCAAGGCTCATAGACAACCTTTCAATAAGAAAGGATATATGTATCAAAATCCTTTGGATCTAGTGCACACGGATGTGTGGGGTCCAAGTAAGGAGCCATCTATATCAGGCTCAAGATATTATGTGTCTTTCATAGATGATTGTAGCAGGTGGACCATTCTGTTTTTCATGAAGCACAAGGATGAAGTGTTTAATTGCTTTAAGAAGTATATTGCTCTTGTTGAAAACCAAACAGGTAGGACTTTGAAACGACTCAGATCAGATGGTGGAGGAGAATACTTCTCTTCTGAATTTGATGCCTTCTTGCATGAAAGAGGCATTAAAAGGGAAGTCACTACAAGGTATACACCCGAACTCAATGGTGTAGCAGAGAGGAGGAACAGAGCTATTGTCGAAGCTGCAAGGTCCATGCTCAACGAAAAGGGATTGCCAAACTACCTATGGGCAGAGGCTGTGTCTACAGCCACATATCTCATAAATAGACTTCCATCTAAGTCACTAGATGGAACCACTCCATATGAAGTGTGGAATGGAAGAAGACCTAGTCTAGAGCATTGTAAAATCTTTGGATGCTTAGCCTATGCTCACATTCCTTCTCAAGTAAGAGTGAAATTGGATCCCAAGGCAGAGAAGTGCATATTTATTGGTTATGACCAAAACCAAAAAGGATATAGATTGTACAATCCAACCAATAAAGGATTTTCTGAGTAGAGATGTAATTTTTGATGAAAACAAATCATGATTTGATGATGACAGGAAAGTGAAGCTGCCTTATGACTTGGATGAAGATTTTCCATCACTTCAACCAAAGGAGCCGAAGCAGATTGAAGAAAGTGATTCGGAGATTGACCTAGAAGACTTGGAAAGACTAAAGCTATGGAAGAACAAAGGTAAAGCAAAGATGCAGGATGCTACATATGGACCCGAGAGCTCACATCAACCACTTAGAAGGTCTTCAAGGGAGAAGAAGAAACCAAAGAGGTTTGGTTATGATACTTCTTTGGTCACGAAGCACTCAATCTACATTGCAAAAGATTCAACCAATGAAGAGGCTACCACATTCGAAGAAGCACAAAGCAAGAAAGCTTGGAGAGATGCAATGGATGAAGAAATGGAAGCCTTGAAGGAGAATGACACTTGGGAGCTTGTACCTAACAAGCCATCTATGAAGATAATCGGATCCCGATGGATATACAAAATCAAGAGGAATCCAGATGGAAGTATAAATAGACACAAAGCAAGGTTAGTTGCTAAAGGGTTTGCTCAAACCCATGGTATTGATTATGAGGAGACTTTCTCTCCTATTGCAAAAATGACTACAATTAGGGTTCTCATTAGTCTTGCTGCATCTAGAAATTGGAATCTTTATCAACTTGATGTAAAGAATGCTTTCTTGAATGGATGGATTTCTGAGGAAGTGTATATGGCACAACCTCGTGGATATGAGGATTCACATCATCCTAACTATGTATGCAAACTAAAGAAAGCTTTGTATGGATTGAAGCAAGCTCCAAGAGCTTGGAATTTCAGATTGGTGACTTATTTGCAGGACCAAGGATTCAAAGCTAGCAAGGCGGATACCTCTTTGTTCATAAAGAGGAATGGATCTGAAGTGATCTATTTATGTGTGTATGTTGATGATATTATTATCACAGGAAATGATCTTGAAGGAATCAAACAAGTAAAGGCTCAAATGAAGGAGGAGTTCAAAATAAGTGACCTTGGACCACTCACTTATTTTCTTGGATTGGAGTTGATCTACACAGATTCAGGTATATACATCACATAAAGGAAGTATGTCCATGACATGCTCGTCAAGTTCAAGATGGAAAATACCAAGTGTGTAGGTACACCTATGGAGCAAAATCATAAGCTTAGTGCTTATGAATGAGAGCCAATTGAAGACATCACAAGCTATCAAAGCTTGGTTGGAAGTTTGAACTATGCAACACTCACAAGGGTGGATATATGCTATAGTGTTAGCATATTGAGTCAATTTATGCATAAGCCGAGAAGACCACATATGGAAGCGACCAAGAGAGTCCTCAAGTACCTAAAGGGGACCATGAATGAAAGTTTGTTTTATTCATTTACTTCAGATATTGAGCTAAAGGTCTACTCAGATGCAAATTGGGCCGGATCTAAAGATGATAGAAGAAGCACATCAGGATATATATCATTTGCAGGTTCAAAAATCATTTATTGGTCATCGAAGAAGCAACCAACCGTGGCATTATCTTCTACTGAAGCAGAATATAGAGGTTTGGCTAATGCAACTCAAGAAATCATGTGGTTAAAGTCTTTGTACACAGATCTTGGACTTCATTCTTCAACACCTCACATTTTTTGTGACAACACAAGCTCACTACATCTAGCAGCTAATCCGGTATACCATGCTAGAACCAAGCATATTGAAGTCCACTACCATTACGTAAGGGAGAAGCTAATGAGCAAGGATATTCAACTATCCTATGTCTCTATAGATATGCAATGTGCCGACATGTTGACTAAAGCTCTTGATGGTACAAAATTAAGTAGATTCAAGTTGATGATTCGCTTACAGGAAATCAAGGACAATTGAAGACTTATTTGGAGGCCAAGCATGTTAGGCTTGAGGGGGAGCTGTTGGTGCATTTTACCCAAGCCTACATGCTTGATATATTTGATATCATCCTCATTTGTAAGTCACATGAGTAGTCATGTGAACACCTCTTGTAAAAGAGTTCATTTTTATCTCTTGTAATTGAAAAAAGAAAAAAGAAAAGGATGGCTTACCTCATGCATGATGTAAAAGCAATTTTGTGGCTCTAACTACCAAAACCAACAACTTTTTGAGCTGAGGGAATATCTCCTAACTTTGGGGATCACTTTTAGGTGGAGCCATTCGAATTCGAATTCAAAACTCCCTCCAAGAATAGCTATAAAAAGAGCAAGAAGGAAGAGTCGATTAGCAAGCCTTGTACGTCACCACTTCATGTCATTTTGTAGAGATTGAAGAGCTTACTCCATAGCTCTATCATTCTACTCCCATTGTGCAAAGATTCATTGCCAATGTGGTTGTAATCATATGTGAATCTATACATTTATTATCATCTACTCCTCTGTTTTGTTCTCTGCTATATCACTCAGAGCAGTAACTTCAGAAGGTCATATCTCGAGTTCTACTGAACCTATTTCAGTGATTTAATGTGTGTTGGATAGCTCTTACTGTTGCGTTTTTGCATATAAATTTTCAAGGTCATTGGATTTATAATTTTGGAGATATCTACATTTTACTGCTCACTGGTCTATCTTTGCAGAGCCCCGAGAGTGGTGGGCATGTTCCAGAAATTGATGAAACTTGTTCTCAGTGCTCAGTCCATCATTTGAAGTGTTTTAACTTGATTGGGAAGCTTGCTAAGTCTATTTGCTATGCCCAAAAGGAATTTTTCTAATTCCTACCAGGTTGAGAGCACTATTCATTTTTTCCATCAGGTGTATGTCCAAAAATAGCAAGTTTTGGGAGCTAGTCATTTCGCAACTTGTCTGTCTTGACTTAAACTTCTGGGATACATGTTCCAAAGTACTTGGCTGACATTTTGGTGGATTTAGGAAGCTTAAAGGGTCTACTAATCAACTTTGAAGTCTTAGTTGGCTGGTATGAAGCTGGTTGTAGCAGCACCTACTCATCTTTGGATTGCATCCACCATCTCTCTTCACATCCTTCATCATGGATTTTGCAAACTCAACAAGAGTTCTATTCCTCCTTTCTGCTACACCATTTTGTTGAGGCGAGTACCTGCAAGTAACCTCTCTTTTTATACCTGCATTCCACAAGTAGTTAGTGAAATCATTAGAAAAATACTCTCCCCCTCCATCTGACCTTAGTCTCTTCAACTTTTGACCTGAAATTCTTTCTACATACACATGATAATGCTTGAATGTATTGAATACTTCTGATTTATCTTTAATCACATAAATAGTGATCCACCTGGTAGCATCAACAACATAAATCATGTAATACCTTGAACCATTGATACTAAAATCCTTTGATGGTCCCCACACATCTGTGTGTACCAACTCAAGCTTCTCTGAATACATAAACCATTCTTGGAATAAGATTGCTTATGAGCCTTACCTAATTGACATGCCTCACATCTGTATGTCATATGTTGACCTACAACATTAGGCAATCCAAGCAGTGAACCATTGTTAACCATATATTTAATACCTCTTTCATTAAAATGTCCAAGCCTTTTGTGCCAAAGATCTAACTCAGAGATCTTATGTCCTCCATAAGTGAACAAGGCATGACCAACATTACCTTGAATCTTCAATGTGAAAAGTCTTCCTTCTTTCTTTCCTGAAACAATTTGTTTATACCCATTGCTAGGATCTTCCACAAACACTCCTTCATTAGTGAACCTTACTTCATAACCTTTTTCAACAATTTGTCCTACACTTATCAGATTCTTTGGAATTGTAGGAACATATAAAACCTTACTCAAGAGAGTACTTCCATCCTTGGCTTTCACTGATCGAATTGACTTCACATTGTG
>CM035425.1:119386889-119389389 GCA_020310875.1 Ceratopteris richardii | reverse complement strand
CAGGGATCAATGTGTGCTTGGGATACCTAATGTATCCAAGCAACACATGATTTACAAGTGTGGAGCATGTCAGTTTGGTAAGTCTCACAGGTTGCCTTATTCAAGGAAAGGTTTCATGCATGAAGACTACCTAGACTTGGTACACACAGATGTTTGGGGGCCTAGCAAGGACCCTTCCATTTCAGGTTCAAGGTATTATGTGTCCTTCATTGATGATTATAGAAGATGGACCATCTTATACTTTATGAAACATAAAGATGAAGTGTTTAATTGTTTCAAGAGGTATCTTGCACTTGTTGAAAATCAAACAGGAAGAAGCTTGAAGAGGCTAAGGTCAGATGGTGGAGGAGAATACTTCTCCAATGAGTTTGAAGATTTCTTGCAGGAAAGAGGCATCAAAAGGTAGATTACTACAAGGTACTCACCTGAACAAAATGGGGTAGCTGAAAGAAGGAATAGACTCATTGTAGAAACAGCTAGGTCTATGCTTAATGAAAAGAAGTTGCCAAATTATCTTTGGGCAGAGAGTGTATCTACTACCACCTATCTCATCAATAGGTTGCCATCCAAATCACTTGATGGCATGACACCATATGAAGCTTGGCATGGTAAGAGACCTTCTCTGGATCATTGCAAAATTTTTGGTTGTGTAGCATATGTGCATATTCCCTCACAGGTAAGGGGAAAGCTAGACCCTAAAGCTGAAAAATGTATCTTCATTGGTTATGATTTGAACCAAAAGGGATACAGATTCTACAACCCAACAAACAAAGGCTTCAAGGTAAGCAGAGATGTCATCTTTGATGAGAATGACTCATGGTATGAGAATGAATGTAGGAAGGTTAGTCTACCCTATGATATGGAAGAAGATTTCCCAAAGCTCACCAAGGAGGAACCAATCCAGAAAGATGAATCAAGCTCAGATGATGATGATGATACAATAAATCTTGAGGAGTTCAAGGCTTGGAAGTCCAAAGGAAAGATGAAGATGAAGAAGCTAGAAGATACACCAGAATCCTCAACTCAAGCAATTAGAAGATCTCAAAGAGAAAGCAAAAGACCAATCAGATTTGGGTATGACACATCACTTGTAACTAAACATTCTGTATATCTTGCAAAGGATTTGTTGAATGAAGAACCAGGTACATATGAAGAGGCAATCACCAAACCAGAATGGAAAGGAGCTATGGATGAAGAAATGGAAGCTCTCAAGGAGAGTGACACTTGGGACTTGGTACCCAAGAAAGACTCTATGAAGGTAATAGGATCCAGATGGATCTACAAGCTAAAGAGAAATTCAGATGGAACAATCAACACGTACAAAGCTAGGTTGGTAGCCAAGGGTTTTGCACAAACCCAAGGCATTGATTATGAGGAGACATTTTCTCCTCCTGTGGCTAAGATGCCAACTATCAAAATATTGGTGAGTGTAGCTGCATCCAAGAATTGGAACATGTACCAATTAGATGTCAAGAATGCTTTCTTGAATGGATGGATATCTGAAGAAGTCTACATGTCACAACCACCTGGCTATGAAGATCCCAAGAAGGTAAACTATGTTTGTAAATTGAAGAAGGCTCTATATGGATTGAAGCAGGCACCTAGAGCATGGAATTACAGGTTGACAACCTACCTCCAAGACCAAGGATTTGTGATGAGTAAAGCAGACACTTCTCTATTCATAAAGAGAAGTAGTACAGAGGTAATCTACTTGTGTGTTTATGTTGATGACATCATCATTACAGGTAATGATGTCAATGGGATTAGACACATCAAAGGACAGATGATGAAAGAATTCAAGATTAGTGATCTTGGATTATTAAAGTACTTCTTAGGTCTTGAGTTAGTCTACACCAACTCAGGTATATATATCACTCAAAAGAAGTATGTACAGGATATGGTCAAGAAGTTTGGTTTGCAGGATGCTAAAGTATCTACTACTCCAATGGAGGTCAACCTAAAGCTAAGTGCTCATGAAGGGGATGAAATACAAGACATTACAGGATATCAAAGTATGGTAGGTAGTTTAAATTATGCTACTTTGACAAGAATTGACATAGCATATGGAGTTAGTGTGCTAAGCCAATTCATGCACAAACCAAGGGTACCTCACCTAGAGGCAGCAAAGAAAATCTTGAAGTACCTCAAAGGAACTCAAAGCCATGGTTTGTACTTTCCTTATACATCAGATATTGATATCAAAATATATTCAGATGCAGATTGGGCAGGATGCAAGGATGATAGGAGGAGCACATCAGGTTACATTTGTTTTGCAGGAGATAAGCCTATTTCTTGGTCAGCCAAGAAACAACCTACAGTGGCATTGTCATCCACTAAAGCAGAGTATAGAGGGCTTGCCAATGCCACTCAAGAAGCTATCTAGTTGAAGCTCTTGTATACAGAGTTAGGTCTATACACTAGACCTCCAATTATCTTTGGAGATAACACAAGTTCTCTTCACCTTGCAGCTAATCCAATATATCATGCCAGAACCAAACAC
>CM035425.1:119376889-119379389 GCA_020310875.1 Ceratopteris richardii | reverse complement strand
CACCAATCTGGCTTTGTACCTGGCTATAGTTCCATCTGCATGCTTCTTAATTTTGTAAACCCATTTATTTACAATCACTTTCTTACCATTTGGCTTTGGAACAAGTTCCCAAGTTTTGTTCTCTTCAAGTGCATCAAACTCTTCCTTCATTGCTACTTCCCATTGTCTCTTACCCTTTGCTTCATCATAGCTTTGAGGTTCTTCATCTTCTTTAACCATGTAAGCATAATTTTTCCGAGTCAAGTAAGAAGTATCATAAGAATACCTTGTAGGTTGCTTCCTCATTCTGGTTGACCTTCTTGGTTCACACTCTTCATGTATATTTGGATGTACTTCTTCATCAAATATTGGTCCATCTTCATTCCTTCTATATGATCCAACTCTTGATGTGATTGCTTGCATATGTTCTTCATCTCCATCTATCTGCATATGTGACTTACCTTTTGCATTCCTTCTTATCTCTTCTTCAAATGTTTCAAGGTCACAATCTTTATCTGCATACCAACTCTTCTGTTCATCAAAGGTCACATCTCTGGAAACAATAAAATGTTTAGTTAAAGGACTCCATAGCCTATAACCCATTTGCTTTTCATCATACCCAATAAACACATATTTTTCTGCCTTTGGTTCAAGCTAATGTCTGAGTTGTGATGGCACATAAGCATAGGCAATTGACCCAAACACTTTACAATGATCAAGTGTTGGTTTCTTACCCCACCAAGCTTCATAAGGGGTCATACCATTCAAAACTCCACATGGTAACCTATTCACAAGGTATGTGGCTGTATTTATAGCCTTAGCCCAAAGATAATTAGGGCAATTCTTTTCCTTTAACATTGCTCTTGCAAATTCAACCAAAGTTCTATTTCTCCTTTCTGCCACCCCATTATGTTGAGGTGTATACCTGCAAGTTATCTCTCTCTTGATACCTGCATTCCAAAGATAGTCATTAAACTCTTGGGAGAAGTATTCTCCCCCTCCATCAGACCTTAACCTCTTGAGTTTTTTACATGTAACTCTTTCTGCATAAGCATGAAAATGTTTGAAGGCTCCAAATACTTCTGATCTTTCTTTTAGAACATAAAGGGTTATCCACCTTGTAGCATCATCAATAAACAAAACATAATACCTAGATCCATTTATTGAACCTTCTTTTGTTGGTCCCCATACATCTGTATGTATGAGTTCAAGCAAACCATCATGCTTGAAACCTTTCTTCTGAAATGGTAGTCTATGTGCTTTTCCCATTTGACAAGCTTCACACTTGTATATCATATGTTGATTCTTCACATTTGGTAGTCCCAATACAGATTGGTTCTCCACCATAGTTTTAATTCCTCTTTCATTGAAATGTCCCAATCTCTTATGCCAAAGATCTAACTCTGTAATTACTTCATCACCATGTGTAATTAGGGCTTGACCAACATTTCCTTGTACTTTGAGAGTAAAAAGTCTACCTTCCTTCTTACCACAAACAATAGGTTTGTATGCATCCTCTGGATCTTCAACAAATACCCCTTCATTTGTAAATCTGACTTGAAAACCTTTCTCCACTATTTGTCCAACACTAATCAGATTCTTTGGTATTGTTGGAACATACAAAACATTTGTTAATAAATCAGCTCCATTCCTGCACTTCACTTTTCCAATTGAATGCACATTATGTTTTGTATTATCACCTGTTTGTACTGTATGACTTGAATTGCCTTCTTCCAATTCTGACAATAATTCTATATTACCTGACAAATGATTTGAACAACCAGAGTCAATATAAAATACCTTGAGATCCTCCTTCTCTGATGAACTTATTGAATTCATCATCAATGTTGTATGAGTGTCATTCTGTTTATCATTTGCATAATTGTAATATGTGGTGTTGTAAGATTGGTTCTGATTCCAATTTCTTCCACCACCTCTACCATAACTTCCTCTTGAATTCTATCTTCCTCTTTGAAATTGATTCTGAAACCTTCCACCTCTTCCTCTGCCATTGTTGTTCTGATTTTGACTTACTCCTTGTTGATTATGCCAACAATCATATGCTAGATGATTGCTCAATCCACAAATCCAACATGTCTTCTTGTTATTGTTCTGATTACCTCTACCTCTTCCATTTCCTCGACCTTTACCTCTACCAAAACCTCTTCCTCTTGCATAATTTGCTTGAGTTGTTGATTCTTCTTCATCCTTTTCCTTGCCTTTATCTCCTTTCTTTTTATTCTTCATGTACATTGCAGAACTTTGACCTTTGTCTCCATCTGACTTCAAGTCTTGCTCAAATGTGAGCATCAATCCAAGTAATTGATTCAATTCTGGCACATAATGATTTAATGAGAGTTCTGTTGAAAGTACAAAAGGCTTCCACCTTTCATCACCTCTTAACCCTGCAAGTAATTGTGCTATCAGCCTATGATCTTCAATATCCTCATCAATGGATCCAAGGCTATCTGCCAAGTCTTTCATCTTAGTGACATAATCACTAATGCTCTGATTTTGCTTT